>JAOUQT010318452.1:0-12392 GCA_025769995.1 Xyliphius kryptos | reverse complement strand
TTTTTATTAGTTGTCAGTTGTAATCATCGAATTAAAAGAAATAAACACTTCAAATATATCAGTCTGTGTGTAATGAATGTGTATAATACAGGGTGGGCCATTTATATGGATACACCTAAATAAAATGGGAATGGTTGTTGATATTAACTTCCTGTCTGTATTAGTATATGGGAGGGGGAAAACATTTCAAGATAGTTGGTGACCATGGCGGCCATTTTGGATCCAATTTTAGTTTTTTCAATGTGAAGAGGATCATGTGACACATAAAACGTATTGAGCATTTCACACGAAAAACAATGGTGTGCTTGGTTTTAAAGTAACTTTATTCTTTCATTGCTTATGTACAAGCTTCTCTTTGTTTACAGCCATTTACATGTCGTAGAGGCGGGGAGCGTACATGACCCTCTTACCATTGAAAAAATGGCTGACTTCAAAATGGCTGCCATGATCACCACCCATCTTGAAAAGTTTTCCCCTCCCATGTACTAATGTGCCATAAACAGGAAGTAAATATCACCAACTATTCCCATTTTATTTAGGTGTATCCATATAAATGACCCACCCTGTATACAAGTTTCAGTTTTTAAATGGAATTATGAAAATAAATCAACTTTATTCATGATATTCTAATTTTATGACCAGCATTTGACCTGTATTTCCCAAGCACTTCTCATTCTCCTGCATTTTCCCTGAGTCTGGCATTGAAATTGCCTGTGATGACAAGTCAGTTCTGCTGCCAGTGCATGTTTACAATCCTTGTAAAACTTCTCAGTCTCTGTCTTGTTTATCAGCAGTTGGCGCATAACACTGAAGGCTCGCGTTCTGTGAGAGAATGGTATGGGTACATTTTTTCCTTGGACACATTTATTAATACCCAGGACAATACTGGGACATTTGGCAACCCTAGTAGCTCAGCAGAAAAATTAAAGTCAACAAATCACTGCCTGCATCTCTTCATTCGTGCAAATCACATCAAGACCTGCACAGGACCTGCACCTAAGACAGTTTGGCTAACAGAAGCAGATATGTATATGTGTGGCTGTAGTGCTGCAGTGTACAGTATATTTGCTGCTATAGTCATTTTCTCCATAAGCGAATAAAATGTACATTAAGGCGAGACGAGCAAAACAGCCATGATTGCTGCTGTAGTGATAAAGTGGGTGTGGCATATTGCTGGCTTCTTAAACGTCTGAAGATAACCAAATATTAGCACAGGCTACGTGTGTTTACACTCTGCATGCTCTAGTGCTAATGAAGCTCTTTTTCCATGTAGCCTGTTCCCATATGAAAGTCATTCTCTAAGCAAACGGAGAGGCTTCCGTGAGCTCGTTTTGACTCGCGCTGTGGCTTTAAATAGCATGAAGCAGCCGAGGGTTCGTTTACACATAGGAACTATTTTGTGAGCTGAAGGCATGAGAGTACTGTGATCTTTTAATCATCTCTGGAGACGGAGATGATAGTGAGACGGGAACACGGCGTAATGCGAGAGCAAATTACAGAACATGATTATATCTTACCTGCAGTGTCCACTTCCATTGTATTTATTGTTATTGTTACAGGAAATTGTCCCCTGTCCACGTCGTCCTGCAACACTCTTGCGCAAGTTTGCACTAGTGCACTTTGTGTAGTTTTGTCTAGAATGTCATTTTATGTAGCTCAAATTTTCCTAATCTCGTGTCCAGAAATCCAGGATGCCCCAACCAAGGAATACAACTGGGGACCCTCTTGCTGTAAGGTGGCAGTAGTGTATTCTAAAAATCGGCTAGGTTTTTATCATATTGGAGAAACTGACAGTTCTTCTGGAGACTTTGAGACACGTGCTTCTTTATTTAAACTGTCCTTATTTGATTTTTTATTTAGATTTTGATTACTTTATTGATCCCCATAGGAGAAATATTCTCTGCATTTAACCCATCTAGGGCTGAACACATGGAGCAGTGTTTTTTTCCGCAATTGAGGTGCCCGGGGAGCAGTTGGTGGTTGGGTGCCTTGCTCAACGACACTTCTGCCATGACTTGCCTAGAGTTAGGACCGCACCAGTGATCTCTTGGCCCCGAGCCATTTACCCTATCCATTTAGCCCTTGTTGACCCCTATTATGGTTATGGGTTATGAGTATGGTCATGTCTATAAATTGGTCAGTTTTGTAATATGTGACATTTTGCTTAAATAAGTACTGAACGCCCTTATGGGCAGCTTGGTGGCGCGGTAGTAGTGGTGTTGCCAGGTGGGGCGACTCTGGAAATTTATTTGTGGAGTTTGCATGTTCTCCCCCTGTTCATGTGGGTTTTCTTCTGATGCTCAGTTTTCTCCTGTATTCCAAAGACATGCACTTTAGGATAATCTGTGTCTCTAAAGTGCCAATTAGTGTGTGAATGTGTGTGTGACTGTGTGTGTGTGTGCCCTACAGTGGATTGGTGCCCTGTCTAAGGTTGACCCAGCTGGCCCGCAACCCCATGTAAATAAAGTGGAAAAGAAAGTGAATGAATGAACATCCTAATGGCAGCATGGTGGCACAGTTGTAATGCTCTCGCCCAAAGACAAGAATGATTTGATCCCCAGGAGGAGGACATTTCTGAGAAATTTCTGTGTGGACTTTGCATGTTCTCTTGGTGTTTGTGGGGTGCTCCGCTTTCCTCCGGCAATCCAAAGACATGTATGATAGGTTGACTGGTGTCTCTAAATTGTCCATTAGTGTGAGATTGTGTGTGTGTGTGCGCACCCTATGATGGATTGGCCCATGTCTAGGGTTGTTCCTGCCCTTGCTCCCCAGAGTTGCCGGGAGGGCACCGGCTTCCCTGTGACCCTAAAACTAGGATTAGGCGGGTTTAGAAAATAAATGAGTGAATGTTCAGTTCTCTTGGGAACGACACTGTGATTGATACACTCAACACTTCAACACATGGCCGACTGGAAAAGGTTCGAATATATCCATAAAACACTCAAAGTCAAAAATGTGGCTTTTATTTAGTATATATTAATGTATAGAAATTAATTCAGACCGTATCTCTCCACATTGACCCCCCAAAAAAATTAAACCATTAGATTTACACTGAACAAGGCCATGCATTGATCATTGTCCATTCTATACGCATAGACAATTCCAGCTCCAGCAAAGCATTTGCTCTGTCGCTACATGGATCTACGATTGCATTTCTATAAATTGTCTCGGTGCATAGCGTTGACTTTATTGAAGTAGTGAAAAGAAATAAAGTAAAATCCCTGAAGACACATTCACAAAAAAATGGTGGATGTTACAGTAGTGAGACATAAATACAGAGGGTGGAAGAAAAAAAAAAAAAAAAGAGATCTTTACAGATCATGGCTTGGGTGAAGGTTTTAGATGATTAGGTAAGCATGTCCCAGAGACAGCAGCAGCACAGAGCCGTCCAGCACGCGGTCAGACACTGTTCTCCAGAATTATCTCTCCGACCCTGTTCCACGATGTACACTGGAGAAGTAAAAATAGTGTTCCTTATTCAGAAAAGAAGTAGTGATCTACTTTCTCTTCTAGATATGTATATACACATTCGTGTTTATTCAAATGAACACCACAGCACACGTTAATCATCCTGTTTGAAATAATCACAATGAAAGCAGGTGATTTTCAATTTTACATAAAACCACAAGCCTAGGAAACTTTCTCGTAACACGTAAAGCCGCAGGCAGATGCGTTTAGCTCCGATCTTCCAGTAGGACCACATTTAGAATTCGACTGCATGATCAAAGTCAGTAGAATAATGTCGTCCCTTCTGAACAGTAGCTCTGTATTTAATGACCAGAAATGTACAAAGAATCTCACCTGTGTTTTTTGGAGCCTCGCCATACACCGGTCCCGCAAACCCTGGTTGAGGAGGCACTGGATAGCCAGGTTGGACAGGGTATGGCCCTGATGATGCAGTAGGGTAGTTAGGATATGGCCCTTGCTCAGGACCAGGTGGAAACCCCTGAGAAGGGTATCCCTGAGGAGGGTATCCCTGAGGAGGGTATCCCTGTGGAGGGTATCCCTGTGGAGGGTAGCCAGGAGCGCTGGTAGGAGGGTAGCCAGGAACCGGGGCACCTGGAGCTGTGTATGGTGGAGGCTGATCGGTATTCATTTTCACAGAGTCACCTGGAGGAACAGCAAAGGTGTCACAAGCTGGCATTAATTCAATATGCCCTGACATGGAAAGGCTAAAGTCTGCAGTTGACATCAAGTGTTCTGCAGCCTCTCCTTTTGATTAAGCAGGTCAACATTGCGCAAGCTAGTGCTAGATGATAAAGAACACACTGAGAAAACACTCGGAACAGAAACCTATAAGTGACTCAAACATTGCTAGGTTTCTGATAACATTATTACATTGGAATAAATCAGAACACAGAGCAAACAAGTAACTGAGTCATATGGAGGTTAAAGTTTTTGCTAGGCAAAATTAACAGTAATGTAAGAATGTGATCATGAACTAAATCTTAATCAGATACACGAGACAGTGCTACAGGAAATCTGGGCTTTTGTTATGCTTTACCAAAAAGTCAGTTAAGAATAAAGAATGCATAAATAAAAGCCTCAATGGGGCGGCACACTGCTCCAGGTGTTCACCCGTGGATGGGTAAAATGCAGAGAATAATTTCAATAAAGTAATCAAAACCAAACAAAATCAGGGGTCGCCACAGCAAGTCAATCATGACTGAACTCGCAAATGTTTTACGCCGAATGCCCTTCTTGAGTCAACCCTCAACATTTACCCAAGCTTAGGCCTGGCACTAGAAATACACTGCCTTGTCCTCTCTAATAGCTGGTTTATTAACACAAGCTCACATTATTTTTTATTGATCTATTGTTTATTGATTAACGTCATCTTCAGCGTCACACTCACTAACAAGTAATATATCTATTACACAAGTCACTGACAATTTAGCATTTCCAATTCACCTAGAGTGCATATGTTTGGACCGTGGGAGGAAATCAGTGTACCCTGAGTAAACCCATGCAAACACGGGGAGAACATGCAAAACACTGAGATTTCCCAGATCGCCCCACCCAGGGCTCAAACCCGGGATCTTCTTGCATGGAGGCGCCATGCTTAAGATTAAATAAAACTAAAAGCGTTAGCATGCTGTCTTTATGACCCTGTTAATCACTTCTAGTTTAATTTGAAACTTTACTGTCAGGGAACTTGATGTTTTAGTGGCTTACTAGTTAAAGACTCTGGGTTACTGATCGACGGGGCTGAAACTGCAGACCTTCCGACCTGTAACCCAGAGCCTTGAATCAATGAAACAAAACTGCCGCCAAACATCAAGTACCCTGACGGCGAATCAAACCTGGGCTTCGGCAGTAAATCCTATGCAGCAAAACACCAGGGAAGGGACCCTCCATCACTTCCGGATTGCGTAGCCATAAATATTTAATACAGTGCCCATTAAAGTTTCAAATAAAAAAATAGGTCCTTAAACAAGGACCTTAGCCCTCCATGCTCCAGGGTTCCCATACTGCAGCTTTTACTAGAATAAAAGCATTTCACTGCATGCTGTACCATGTATGGAGCTTAGATTGTAATTTCAATTCAATTTGAATTAAAAGATAATTAAAAAACTAAAATGGCACCTAACCATCTCAGGCTGAATTTAGTTACCACAAAAGTAACAGAATTATGCTTCAGATGCTAAGCTAATCATACATCTAGTACTAGTACAAGCATTAACTCTGAACCTGACAGACTACATGCGGCTGTGTATGATGAAGAGCGATGGACTTGTCAAACATCTAGCAAAGTAAAATGATTACACTGTTTTATTACACATTTATTTTTTTAATGTAATTATCATCTATTATGGGCAGCACGGTGTCGCAGTGGATAGTGCTGTGGCCTCACAGCAAGAAGATTCCGAGTTTGAGCCCCGGTTGGGGCTACTCTGGAAATTTCTATGTGAAGTTTGCAGGTTCTCCCTGTGTTTGCACGGGTTTTTTTCTGGTACTCTGGTTTCCTCTCGCATTCCAAAAACATGCATGATTTGTTAATTGGTGTCTCTAAATTGCCTGTTTTGTGTGAATGTCTGAGTGATTGTGTGTTTGCCTATGTTGGATTGACGCCCTGTCTAGGGTTGTTCCTGCCTACAGTTCATAGTAAATGCTGTGCATATAACTGCAGACATATTTTCAACCCTTATGCCCATAAATCTGAAAATTATGGCATATTAACACAGAATTGTATAGATATTTAATTGTATGGACTGTATGATGTTTCATACAAACATTCAACCAGATCTGTTATGCTTTCTCTACGATATACAATTACATTCCATACACATGCCTCATATGGTCAAAGCTACATGCACAGAAGCCAGGGACCATAGGTCATATCAACACAAATTTACACATGTGTAGTGCTTATTCATGTAAGTACCCGCACTTGCCACTTACGGCTATATTTATAATTTTTATTGTATTTTTATAGTACTTGTTTCTAGTTCCAGTATTAGCATTTTCCCCATAAGGTCCTGTATTTGTGCTTCATGTGCAAGCATCAATTTTACTCTGAGACATGTGTCACCACTTGCTATTACTTGGCCTCTGTATGCATGATTCCACAGTTGTGCTTGACTGACTAGTAGAGAATGGTAGAGAATGTACTGCATGTTGCTCCTCCAACCCAGAGAACATGGCCAATCCTGCTGTTTCAGCTAACGGCTACAAGCAGCCAAAGCATCACCTAGAGCCAAATTCACATTCTCCAGATAATTGGAAGAGCTCTTTGCCACGGCATCTCCCGGGAGCTTATTTATTTATTAAACATTGAGCTAAAAACAACTTATTATAATTATGTCTGGAATTATTATAAATTTGGAGGAAATTATGTACAAAACATTAGGGTCAATAAATAACTCTGATTCATTGAATGAGTATTATGTATGTATAAGTTAAAGAAAATGTAACATTTTACCCTCTTACCCTCTGTCAGTGTGTACATTTATGGTAATTTATGTCCATGTCACTGCTGTGACTGGAAAATGTTACATCACTCTTGAAAAGCTTCCAAACTTCCCCTAAAGGAGACTCCAGGAGAAGATTGTTTTTTATTCTCTGTGGATATATCGGAAATGACCCGCACTCTGTGCCCGAGAGTAAATGGCAGAGTATATCATGATTTCAAATGTTTGGTCCTCTTAAGGAAGCTCTACGACGACAAAGATTAAGGACTGCTGAAGAGGTGAAGTCAGCAGTGCATTCCTGGCTTGCATCTCAGATTAACATTTTTTTAACGAAGGAATACAAAAGCTAGTTAAAAGGCAGGGAGATTATGCTGAAAAATTATGCATATTTATTTGAATGTTGATTAAAAAAAAGCTACAGCTAAAGTGTGGATACATTCTGGCATTTATAACTCCACAAATTAGGAAATTTAGCTTTCGTGTATCTTTATCCTTAGACATATTTAGAATATATTAAGAGACAGAATGTATTTTGTTTTAAATCAGCAATTTCGCTCAGGTCATAGCACTAACACCATCTAAAATTTTACTGGCTAGTGTTTTTGAACTTTTTATGACTATTTTTTATGATTAATGCCCCATAACAAACTGTCCATTGCAAATGTGGTCCAGTTGTAGAATAGAAACCCTGATTGACATTTAAAACAGTGCCATAAACTTAATCG
The DNA here is from genome assembly GCA_025769995.1 of Xyliphius kryptos. Lineage (NCBI taxonomy): Eukaryota > Metazoa > Chordata > Actinopteri > Siluriformes > Aspredinidae > Xyliphius > Xyliphius kryptos. Next base: position 4,756 of record JAOUQT010318452.1, on the reverse strand, counting down.
GCCGATGTTTGTTGTTATTCAACTGCACCCAAGGCTCAACTGTATCTTTTTCCTTGCATTAATTTAAATGGCTAACATAGATTCAAAGAACAAAATACACCTTGTTAAATGTTAAACATATGTGTACAAGAAATAAGACTTAAGAGACACATAAGTATTGGTTAAAAATGTCTATATTTAATGATCATGGCTTTAATTGAAATGGAAGTTCTGTTTAAATTTTAAAAAGTGGATTCAATATAAAAGTTTTTTAATTGGTGCTATTAGAATTCTTTGGCTAACAGATGTGACCTCACCACAACTATTTACCATCCATTAAAAAAAAATATGGGTCCTTAAAATGTCACTGGTGGTTAAGTAATCCAAGCGTGATGTAGAACAATGTAGTGTATTTAAGCATTTACATTCTGCATATGACCTTGCACTGTTGTCAGATACTGTGAAACAGTGGAAAATATAGTAAGCCCCATATGCTCTATGAAAATCTGAACTGAGGAAGTAATATATTAAACATGATAGCGTGTGAATTATGGTTGCCTTGATCACAATCTTGGGATTTTTTAATAAGCATGATTAGATTGTTTATGATTGACATGACAGATTTAAAGCTGTTGAGGACAGCATATTGACTATCAGTCAATTGTTTATCCTGGTCAGGATTTCCACATCCACATGCCAGACCAGTAGGTGAAAGACCAGTAGGTGCTTCTAAATATGGTCGAAAAGGTAAATAGGGGTTGTGTCTTAGTTGTGTTTAGATGCCTGCTGCTGTATATCTCAGTGTGCAGAAGTTCTACTAGCAATGTTCAATATAGAGAAGGATGTGGAGTTGGAAAGATTAAGGAGAACACAGAAAAAAGAGGAAGAGGGAGAGTAAAATAAGAGGCGGGAAAAGACCAAGAGGGAAAAGAGAAGGGACATTCACTATCTTGCACAGCATGGCTTACTGAAAACAAAAACCATATGAATTGTTCCTATTTAGTTCTAGCCCCATCAGTTTCTCCACATGGAGAGGTTCTCGACAGAGCATCATAATATAATGGGTGAACTGTCACACAGTGTCTAAATGTCTAGGCTATGGAAAACAGTACCCTCTTGTATGGTGTTGAAAGGCATCTATTGTAGTAGCTTTAGCAGTATTAGTGTTAAACAAGAAACGGTCATTATTGTGCTTGCTGTAGTTGCTGCATAAATTGCATTTTTAATCACTTGGTAAAATCGACGGGGGGAATAAATGCACATTAATACACCACCTATGTTCGATTACCAACTGTCCAAATGCCTAATAACTGTTATCAATATATTTTATAATTATGTAGACGAACACTATAATACAATAATCATTTTCTTAAGAAGCATCCTCAAATTAGCATCTATAAAATCTGATTGCTTTTGCAGTCATCATACAAATTTTCCATTTTACAACACTCCTGGGGCTCTTTGCTCACGTCACGGAGTGTAAAGGACATTGAGCTAAAGTTCCCCTGCTAGAGAGAGGCCATGGTTTCCATTCATAGATCCCACTGGACCTAAATTCCTTTGTCCAAAACAAACCAATAGCATTCAGTATCTACAGCATAGAGACTGTTAAAGCTGTTAAAATGAGTCATCGTCTCATGTGGCTGCCTCGAAATCCTGTAATATACCAGTGATATTGCACTGCTCAGTCACTGGGCACACAGAGATCTACTGTGGAGATAATATTAAAATTATAATTCAAATATCCATCTTTGATCATGATCAAAAAGGGTGTAAGGGGATAAGGGTAGGCTTTTATTACTAAAAAATCTTTAAGCACATGACAATTACTTAATGGTAGGAATCACTTCTCATTCTCCTATACTTATCAAATGACTGTTAAACAGTGCTAGAGTAAATGTTTGGTAGCTGAAAGATTCACACTATAAGGAAAAATATATAAAACACTATTGTATTAGTGGCAACTTCACCACCAGGCAATGGGAGGTGGGTATAGATAGGAAGGTTTGGGTCGAAATTTATATAAGCCATTTATACTGAACTGTGCAGACATGATATATTTCACTAAAACACTCTGTAACATTGCCAAGTGATATCAGTACTATTTATTATTGTTTTGCAAAGAATAAGCAACCTGTATATCAATATTTTCTACACAATATATGCAGGAGCATCACAGCAAAAAATCCATAAAAACTCATATTTTTAATATAAACAGTTTTCATTTACTAGCATTGTGTATTCCACAGCGCCCATGAATTCTTGAATCTGATTGGCCAGTAAATTTTGCAAATTTATTTAAAAATAATAATAAATTACATCTACATATGTATTCACAACCTTTGCAAAATACTATGTTGAAGCACCTTTGGTAGATATTACAGCCTCAGTTTTTTTTGAGTATGATGTTACAAGCTTGGAACACCTATTTTGGGCACTTTTTCCCATTCTTTTTTCAGAACCTCTAATACTCCATCACGTTTGATGGGGAGTTTTGTTGCACAGCGATTTTCAGACACAATCTGATTTAAGTCTCTGCTCTGGCTGGGCCACTCAAGAACATTCACAGAGTTGTCCCAAAGCCACTCTTTTTTTATCTTAGCTGTGTGCATTGTCCTGTTGGGAGATGTCTAAGGTCCAAAGCGCTCTGGAGCAGGTCTTCTTCAAGGATGTCTTGGTGCATTTATATTTCCCTTAACCCTATCTAATTCCCCAGTGTCAGCTGGCAAAAAACAATCCCACAGCATGATTCTTTCACCACTTTGCTTCACTTTAGGGATAGTACTTGGATTCCTCCTGGCATGATACTTGGCAGTCAGCGTTTCTTGTGATCTATAAGTCATTTCGGTGCCTTTTGGCAAAACTCCCAAGTGATCTGTTTTTTTGCCTTTTACTGAGGAGTGGCCACTTGTACAGGCTTGACTGGTGGAGTTCAGCAGAAGTAGTTGTGCCTTTGGAAGGTTCTCTTTAATTCACAGAGCAATAGTGAAGCTCTGTCAGAGTGACCCTTGGGTTCTTGATCTTGGCCCTAAGTCTAAAGCCTTTCTACCCTAATCACTCAGATTGGCTGAACAGCCAGTTCTAGAAAGAATCCTGGTAGTTGCAAACTTTTTCGATTTATGAATAATGGAGGCCACTATGACCACTGGCACCTTTAATCCTTAAAATATTCTTCTGTACCCTTTCCCAGAACTGTGCCTTGATACAATTTTGTGTCTGAGACAGTTCCTTGGACATCATGGCTTGGCTTGTGTTCTGACAGTACTGTCTACTATAGACAGGTGTGTGCCATTCCAAATCATGTCCAATCGAGTTTATTTAACACAGGTAGACTCCAATCAAGATTTTAATACAACTGAAATGGAAACAGAATGCACCTGAGCTTAATTCTGACTGTAATGGTAATGACTATAAATACTTATGTTCATTTTTTAAATACATTTGCAAAAAAATACAAAAAACTGTTTTCACTTTGTCATTATGGGGTATTGCGTGTAGAATTTGGATAGAAAAAATGAATTTAATACATTTTGGAATAAGGCTGTAACATAAGAAAAGGTAGAAAAAGTGAAGCACAGTGAATACTTTCTAGATGTGCTGTATAACCAGATTTCAGGCACAAACATTATTAACAGAGCGTAAAGTACATCAGCATGCTCATACCGGCTGTGCTTCTGTGCCCAGTGTGCACACATTTACAAAACAAAAAAAACAAAAAAAACAAAGCAAGTACCAAATTGAACAACTGTCACTAATTTCATATTTATTTGTCTAGTTATAAGCAGTGTCCCTTAGAGTTACCTTTACTGCCCCTTGTTCACAATGGTGGTGTGTGTTTATTTAAAGCATAGCACTTTATGGCTAATCAAGAGCTTTGCATTGTACAGCTTCACAGATATGATTTGATTAATATGTATAATTAGCAGCGATTGTGCTCTCAACTGACCTATGTTTTGCTCTTAACCAATTTAATCAACTGCACTAAATTGAGCAGAAACACTCATCTTCCTGCAATGACCCTAAAGAGTCTGCTGGTTATTAAATATAAGAGATTAATTACAATAATAATGTTTTTAGTTATATTATGCAACATGTCTTGTCTTGCACTTTGGTGCATATTAGAAGTGCGTATAGTAGAGTAATTTTCTAAACTGGTACGTATGCTTGTGTTGGTTAAGACTGAAAAAATATTGTCTGTTTCATCAGAAGAAGCTTCCCCCGGTGCATGATTATTAAACCCCAGTGATGATGGTCATCATAACTATCTGCGCAGTTGAGGAATACAATGGAATTATTTACTACATTGCAAATAAGATGAGATAAAATTATAATTAATTAATGAAAATATCTAGGGCATATTTTCATTGTAAATTTATTTAGTGTATAAATCAGTGCCTGGGGTCAAACATACCAGGACAGAGAGGATAAAAAACTTGTCTCCATCTTCAACGCAATTCTTAGCCTTAAAAACCGAAATACTTTTAATACACTACAGATGACATACTTAATGCCAGTACCATCAAGACAGTGCTTATAACCAATAATCAAGAATTATTATACATAAGGTTTATTGAAAAATTAAAGCTTAAAAAATTATTTGTTTCTAATTCCTGACCAAAAAATATTTTTAAGTCTCCGACCCTATATTTTTTTATATTTTGATTTCACTCAAAATGCACCTGAAGGAATGCACCAGAAGTTCCCTGGTTCGATTCCAAATAGCGACAAGCCATGGCTGAAGTGCCCTTGGGCAAGGCACCTAACCCCAGTTGCTCCC
>JAOUQT010318406.1:0-14365 GCA_025769995.1 Xyliphius kryptos | reverse complement strand
GCACAACAGCAAGTGAAACTGATTCACAATCAGTGTTGCTTCTTAACTGGACAGGTTGGTTTCACAGAAGTGTGGTTAACTTGGAGTTACATTGTGTTGTTTAAGTGTTCCCTGTATTTTTTTGAGCAGTGTAATATATATATATATATGTGCACAGATGAATCAAATGTGGAGGACAAATTCTTCCGTGTGTAAATACAGTAGGCAAACTGGATTTTAAAATATACATTTAAATTTGAAATACAATTAAACTGAGAAAAAACAAACTACAACTCAGATATATCAATATGGATGTCCTATCCCTAGAGGATGAGGAAACAGATGGAAAAAGCCAATATTAAACATATACAAAGAGTAAGGAGGCATAAGACCTTAAAGTAAGTCTGTGCTGAGGAACCTAACAAAGTACTCCGTAAGAGAATAAAACCTTTTAAAGACAATTTTATTTGGGACAAAAAAGACTAGAAACCCTTAAAAGTTTTTCATGGCACACATCTCAGACATTTTAAGGAGGAATAATTTGACTCTGATTCGAACCTCAATACATTATAGAAAGTGGACCTTTTAAGATTTTGACAAAAAAAACTATTATGAGGTGCAAATGACCTTTACATCCTTCAGATTAACCATCCGTAGAACTCATAAAGAATCCATTTTCTTCTAAGTGTGCCAGTAAATTTGAGTGGCTCGGTCTTGATGCCTTTCTTCTTTTGTGTTTTATGGACCATGGTTTGTGGTCTGCTGACCTTTTTCTCACCCCGGTGCCACCCAACCAGTATAGGACTTGGGTGTAGTTGGTTTCTGCCAAACCTCTACAGCGCCACATCTGCAATCCATAAACCCCAGCCACTCTCACTCTCACTCTCCCGTCTCCCTCCCCCCCACCCCACCTCCTACGCTTCTTTTGTTGGCCCACTTTTGCTTTGCCATCTGAGCCACGTATTGTGCTTCCTTTTGTTTTATTCAGTTTAACAAGTATGGCTCTCCTTCTTTCCTCTCTCCTGAAGCCTCGTGCTTTATTTTACATACATCATGCTCAAGTTATCATTCATAAACATATCTCCCCTTCTATCTCATGTTGGAAGTCATGCCAAGTGTACAGGCGGTATATAAGGATTGTAGAGATAATACAACTGAGTATTAAAGCGCTCTTGGCAATAGGGTCATTAATACCATTAAATAAATACAATGTCCTGGTTGTATTCTCTGTAGATCACCTTTGTTCGATGAAGTGCTGTGGTTTACTTTCACACATCAAACTAAGCACTTCCTTCCAAAATGGGCAGGGATGCATGTGGATAATCTGTGTGGCTAGAGAGGAAAGTTCCCCATGCACATTCCAATCTTATGCTGCCTAAAGTTAAGGACAATCTGCAATGTGAAAGGATTAAATTTCCTCTCTAGATCACTAACATTCAGCCAGGCACACCACACCCATTAAGCTTTTCTTCAAAAAAAAAAAAAACGATATTGGACACATCCTTGCGGAAGATCCCAAGTGCTCCGTGGCTAAAAAATGAAGTAGAAAATAAATTAAGTGCCTAAACTGAACAATCCTCAGCCTCAACTACACCCCTAGGCAATAAAGAAGTATTATTCCCCTGCAATTGTTTTATCATTACTTAAGACTTTGTCCATGTAATCAAATTCACAGCGCAGAAAAAAAAGAATCATATACTGAACTTCTGATCTCTCATTTTTTTAAAGCCATGCTGTCGTTTCCAAGCCCTACCATTAACCCTGGCCTTTCCCAGACATATTGGCATGCATTTATGATGGGGTCCCAGCAGCACCCAGGAATGAATCATTCAGCTGCAAGCATGCAGGAACACTGTTTTATGATAAATATTACAAGTCATAAATCATTGTTTCTTCGAAGTACAAAAAACCTCAGGGTAAGGAGGGGGCGAATTAGAGGAAAGTGTTTGGGAATGTAAGAGAAAACATGAGGAGGGGCACTTTTTGTGGATGTACGAGTCTAAATAGTGGCGAAAAGGGGGTTTTAGGTCAGGAGGACCACCAGAGAGAGGGAGCGGTGGAAGAGGTAGGGAGAAGGGAAATGAAAAAAAAAAAAAAAGCAAGAGATTTAAAGGTGCTTTATGAAGGAGCAACTCTACATATAATGCCTTGAATTAGTATTTACACCTAAAACCCCTAGAATTTCAAATTGTACAACTTGGGGAATGGGGCTTAGTGATTAGCACATGCGCCTCTCAGCGCTGGGGATTCCCAGTTTGAATTCCAATCTGGGTGGAGTTTCCATGTTCTCCCTGTGTCTGTGTGGGTTTCCTCCAGGTTCCTCCCACATTCCAAAAACATGGATTCAAGGTAAAATTTAATGCTCTAAATTGCCCTGTATGGTGTGTGTGTGTGTGTATGTGTGAGTGAGTGTGTACCCAGCGATGGATTGGTGCCCTGTTCTGGGTGTATCTGCCCAGTGCCCGAAACGTTCTCCCCTGGATGGGCATGGGGAACCCCCCCTCATAAAGGAATAAGCGGAAGATACTGAATGAATGAACTTGGGGAATGTAAAGAATACACTGGAAGACAAGACATTTTACAATCACATTTAGTCCATTATCATTTCAGTTAATTTTCACCTCCCTCAGGCCATTGCCTCAGCTAGAACACAGGCACCTACACACATCAACTGCTCTCTCAGTTCTGCTACTTTTCCTGATTCCATCAAACAGGCCATAGTTAAACCTCTGCTCCAAAAGCCAATGCTCAACCTAAATCTGGTCGAGAGCTACAGGCCTGTTTCGCTTTTATCATTTCTACATAAAACACTGTGGTAAACACTGTAGAACATGTAGTAGCTTCCCAGGTCTCCACATTTCTCACACATAATGTCTTTCACCCTAACCAGTCTGGCTTTAAGTGTGGTCACTCCACTGAGACCGCACTTAAATCGGCCAAAACTAACTCCCAATTCTCTGTCCTCATCCTGCTGGACCTCTCTGCAGCTTTCGATACGGTAAATCAGATTCTAATCAATCTAGGCTTCTCTGGTACGACACCTAAATGGTTTCACTCTTATCTATTAGGTAGGGCCTTTCAAGTGTCTTGGGATGGGGATGTTTTTAACCCTCAACAACTCAGACCCCTCCTCTTTTCACTATACGTCATCACTGGGCACCGTCATTAAGGCGCATGGTGTCTTACGTTGCTATGCTGATGACACTCAGCTTCATTTGACTGATTCCCCTGACAAACTCTCAATATTAAATCGAATATCCGCCTGCCTCACCGACATATACGTTTGTGTTTGGACTTAAATTAAATCAGGCAAAAACTGAGTTACTTATTATACCAGCTAAACCCTCAATTTATCATAACCTGACCCTCCAAATCGATGGCTACACAATGTCTCCGACTGACTCGGTTCGTAATCTTGGTTTTTCAATTGACAATCACCTTAAACTTTCAGATCAGGTCACGAAAACTGCCCGTTCCTGCAGATTCATTCTGTAGAACGTCAGGAAAATCAGACTTTCCTAACAGAACAGGCTACTCAGCTGCTGGTCCAAGCTTTCATCCTATTCCGGCTCCACTATTGTCCCGTCTCCTAACTTCAACAATTGATCCAAAACTCTGCAGCCCGACTCGTGTTCAACCAGCCAAAGCAAACTCGTCACTCCATTACTCATCTCTCTTCATTGGCTTCCTGTAGCTGTTCACATTCAGTACAAGGTACTGACTCTGGCCTACAGGACAGTCACTGCACCCCTCTTACCTTCAGTCCATCTTTACTAGGTACACTCCAACTTGTTCACTGCACTCTAGTGATGAAAGTCGATTGGTGATTCCAACTCACGAGGCGGTAATTTTAACTCCATTTGAATCATCACTGCCAAATAGAGGAACGACCTTTCAAACACCATCCATAAGGTTGAAGAAACTTCTTAACACACCTATTCTACAGACACTTGCTATGAAAAAAATTATAAATATAAAAAACAGCCACAGATACACAATAGAGACAATATTTAGCAGCCAATTTACCTTCAATCCATGTTTTGGACTGTGGGACAAAACCCACACAAACACAGGGAACAATGAAACGCCACTTAGAACGTGATTCAAACCTGGATCCCAGTGTGGAAAGGCAGACATGCTAAGAGTAGGTAACAGGGAGCAGATCCAGTGATTGTCCTGAAGCCTGGTGTTAATGCAGCTCTCTTGGGTAGTTTGAACAGAAGACAAACTGCAACCTTCTAAATCTAATATTACACAGGAATCAACATAAAATTTGGGAAGACATGGTGATTAGCACATTCGCCTCTCAGCGCTGGGGATTCCCGGTTCAAAACCCAACCTGGGTGGAGTTTCCATGTTCTCCCAGTGTCCCAGTGGGTTTTCTCTGGTTTCCTCCCACAGCCGAAAAACATGGATTCCAGGTAAATTGAATGCTTTAAATTGCCTCTTATCGTGTGTATGTTTGGCTGTGCAAGTTAGTGTGTGCCCAGCGATAGATTAGCGCTCTGTCCTGGGTTTATCTGCCCAGTGCCCGAGATGTTCTCCCTATGGGGAACCCCACCGCAACCCTAGTAGAGTAATAAGCGTAAGATAATGGATGGATGAAATTATTTTTTAGCTCTGTTATAAATCAAATTCAGCTTCCCTTAGCATTTTTTGTGTGACAGGAAAGGGATAAAACAAGGTGTTTATGATAAATTCACTAATTACCGAAAAATAAATGTAATCAGTGAAAACACTAAAATGGACAGATGGACTTCAGGATCTCACAACAGCTCCACTGTGCTTATGAGCAAATATTGGCCTACATGTCAATGCAGGTGTGCCATCTAGTGGCCAAGCATGGGAAATAGTTTACACGCAAGAATAACAGTCGACCAGAAAATTGTAGAATTATTATCATTATTATTATTAGACCTTTATACACTCAGGTAACAGCCATTAGTTTACAAAGACCCAGTGGTAATCATTTTCCCTCCCCCTACTCCATGTTAATTTCAGGCTCTGGTTCCTCTTTCTTGATCCAAGGAAGAGGAAGGGGCACATAGGGGTCATAGGTCCAGCGAGGATACACTCTTTTGTACAAGTTCATCAGTACTGTATCCTGAGAACGTAACTGTTTATCAAACACACACTTCATGTGACCGTGAGTACCTGAATACAAAAAAAAAAAAAAAAAAAAGATTTTATACATAAACTATAAAATCAGCTGAAAGTCTGATTTAGACGAATAAATTATTGATTGTGTAATTCAACTATAAAACATCAGATAACACTTTAAATGAATCCGGTCTTCATAATGCATTCTAAGTGCATTCATAAAACTTTATAAAGTACTCACAACAATTGTCATTGTACATAAATGTGTATAATGTCAAAGTGTTATAACAATATGACAAGTATTAATAACTTGTTATCGTCAAAATTATTTTGATATGCTGACATTCTTACTCAATACAAGATGATTCCATGGTTATGAATTCTATTAAGAGCATTTATAATCTTTTATGAGTCATTATGTACAACTATTCATACACCTTTATAGAGGAAATTAATGACACGATTTTACTTAATGCCTGTAAGAGGAGCTTGTAAGCTTTTAAAAACAGTTATAACACTTAAAGTCCCTTCAGAGAAGGTATTTGTTCCACACAAATGTTACAAAAAACTTTATGCCACTGTTTACTACAAATAACTTAATAAACAGTTAAAATACACATTGTATAATGCATTGTGTCACTTTGTGTTCTAAAGGCTTGCGGCATCTTTTTATAACACTAGGTTATGAGTGTCATTATAAACATGTCAACTGAAAAAGGCTGGACAATTATTATAGAGCATTATGAATAATTTATAAGGTTTTATTAATGTGTTTATATTGCATTATGAATAGGGCATTCATAGAAAGTGTTACCAAACATCATTTTACAAACACTCACCCAAGGCCTCCTTGATGTGTCCTCTGCGGCCCCATTTAGTGCGCAACTCCACTGGTTTAAACCACAGGATATCATCTGAAATGAAAGATGCAGAACCGCTAAAACTTTAAACCTCAAATTGTCTGTAAAAAAAAAAACAACTTTAATTTCTGTGATCAACTTTAAAGCCACATCTTTCATGAGCAGATTAAGTATGACCCGTGGTTCCCCCTTACCCCTGTTAAAGAACATGTAGCGGATGACTGCAGAGCGGCGGTTAATCTTAAATGGATGTCCACTCAGCACAATTCTTTTTAGCACCACACGCTGCGGATCGCAGCTCAGAAGGCTGCCAGTACCAACCAGGTCCTGCATTCCTACGGCAAAAAAGGGTTATGTAATGGATCATCAACTCGTTCCAAATTTTCCACAGCCAGACAGGAAGCAATGGGGCTTCTGTGGGTCTGGAATAAGCATTTTGAAAGCCAGTTTATACTCCTTTTAAGAATTACTGATAAAGAATAACAAAGGCATCACTGCACAGCTTCTGATTTAACGTATGCATTCTGTTCGGTGTTAGAAGGATTATGATGGAAAGTACCAGTCACAAAATTTGGACAAACCTCCTTATCGTCCATGTCATCAGTTCCACTTACTGTAAAAATACAATTACAGACTGAAGTCCATCTGTTTGTGAACTACAGTACATACGGTGTACGTCCACTTTACTCTGTTCTCTAATAGAAAAGAAAAGAGATGGACTACGGTCTCTAATTGTAAAACTACTATGTCCATGCTCAGACAGGGTGGTGCTACAGCGTTTACTTCCCATCATGCAATGTCAGCAATATTAAACAATCAGCAAAGATGAGAACCAAGTGAAAATCTCTACAACACAAACAGCCCTTTTGGCCAATCCAGTAATCCTAAAATAAAACTTAAAAGGGTTTTAGGAGGTTTACCGTTGTCTCGCTGTTTAAAAAGCAGGACACCAGCGGTGGGAAATGTGATTGGTGCATAAATGGACACAACGGTGGGCGCATCGACACGCAGGAACCGCTCCAGTTTGTGCTTGTTACCTTAAAAAAAAAAAAAAAAACTGATAAATATCCGTGTGTTCTGCATCATCTAATTTCATACAGAAACCATGGTTTCAGAAGTACCAGATGTATGCTGTGAGAAGATCGGTGAGGCTCGGAAGCGCCTGAAGCCGCACTGAAATATCAGCTCCTCTTTAGATGCAACGGGTTCGGTGAAACCTGGATGGCGACGCACCAACAAGTGCATGACAGACATCTGTGTGGGAATTAAAATAAACATGAACAATGGCAAAAAATATTTTGCAGATTCCACATATAAATAACTATGTATTCTGATTTAATCGTTGGGTTAGAATACAGGGTTAACCATACAGCCCTCCTAAAGCAATGACGGTTAAGGGCCCTGCTCACACTAATAACTTTGGTGGAGTCCCCCACCAAACTTTAGACTTACATCCCAACACTTATAACCATCATGTCCCTGTTTAGGCTGTTCTAAAGTTCTTCTAAAGTTATCAATGTTGGTCCCTAAGGTTCCTTATTGCTACAGGTGTGCTGAATCATGGCTGATCATGTACTCTGAACCTAACCATCAAGTTGGGATATGTGTAAGTAACTTTAAATACTAAAAAATAAATAAATGGCCAAATTGAATAAAATATTTGGCAGCGATGCCCTTTCTGATGTAACCCTCTTAATTATCCAGGTTTGGGATGGGTGTCAATGGACTGATTCTAATCACTGGATCAATTAAGCCAAAGTTACCTGTATGATTGTCTTTAGAATGTACATTTACATTTTGTCATATAGCATATGCTTTTATCCAAAGCAACTTACAAATATACCTAAATTGGTTGGGGTCAGCAGGTTGGATACAGCACCTCTGAAGCAATGAGGTTTAAGGGTTTTGCTCAAGTACCCACATTGGTCATTTCAGTGGACCTGCGATTTGAACTAAACTTTCAACTTTTAGATTAAAAGCCTAACACCCTAAACACTGAGCCACCACCGAAAGCCAAGAGTCTTCAAAATCCACACTGATACACATCAAACAGAGAAACCACAAAGAAAGGACACGTATACACCGAGAAATTTTAAGTTGTAAGGCAGAAATGAAAACCTGCAATTCCACGATTACAAAAGTTTTCTACTTTGTTGTTTTAGTATATACAAAAGTATATACTATATATGTTTTAGTATATACAAAGCCTCCAACGGGAAATCATTCATCCAGTATTGATCCCCACACCCACCACAAAGAGGCTAGCATAGGATTAAACAGAATATGACATGAAAAAAAATCCCTGATGGTCTGCTTTCTGTAAAACATCAAATTTTTGATGAATTTGGGAAAATACCTTTTGTTCATTAGGAAGAAGGGAAACGAGCACCAGAGGTTTGCCTGCTTCATAGCTCTCCATTACTGATGAAGGAACATCTTCAATGTGGAGAGTCGTGTACCAACCAACCTGCAAGTACCATTAACAGATTTACATTATTAATGTGCATAATCACATTCGCACTCATGTGCACACACAAACACTTGCCCTCTCACTCATGCACAAATACTTGTGAGCAACCAGTGTATACACACACATTCCTTTTTGCGCATGTGCAGAACATAGAGATGCCTTGTCAATTCCACTGTACATCTAGAACATACAGGAGAATTGAAATATTGTTTCTCTCTCTCCATAGGTGAAGAGAAAGGGGCTGCTGTGACAGGTCGTGCTGCCAACTTGTAAAAAGAAGGGCAAGGGATAAAGGAGACATGGGGGGGGGGGAGGTATTCTTTCTACGGAGTTCCTTCACCTCCTTGTTTCACAAGTGTATACACACAAAGTACAGCCGCTCACACGACAAGCGCAGATACAATCAATTGTTGTGCACAAACACAAACACACACTTACCACGGCCCCATCCTCTTCAATAGCCGCCGTAGCCAACACGCGGCGGCGCGTGCGCTCAAAGTTCTGGAACTGGAAGATGCGGGAATAGTTGAGGGGAAGATTCTCCATGGGGTCCCAAGGAGAGGAACGGAAACTCTTCAAACCTCTGTACCTCTGAAATCTAACACCGGGACAAAAACAGACTTGTGAGTCTGACCTTCAACCTGCGTTCAAAAGCATGGAAACCGAGCCGTAGCTGTGTGAATGTTACGTTCTAAAGTGCATTAAGCCCCCTGCGAGGGAGGAAAGGCATTACTCATATGCCAAGCGTGGTGCAGAGAATGTGTCAGAACAGAAGGAAGCAGATGCAGTTTTGTGTTGTTTCCCCCCCCTTTACCTTTAACTTCACGTCCTTGCCACTCACCGCGTTCTAGCAGGAACATCCAAAGGAGTGTCCACTTCATCCGGAAACATTTCATGCGAACGAGCTTCACGGTAGCGTTTCAGCCCATCCTCCTCCTCTGCCGCATCCATGGTCTCATCATATTTCTGCTCATCACCTACACATTCTGACGGATTTAGTTCCTCTTCCTCCTCTTCATCATCATCATCATCATCATCATTTAACGAGTCTGGGCATGCCCCTCCATCCTTCGTAAAAGAAATCAAACACCAAAACTTAAACAGAATAATAGTAGAATTTCAATAGGCTTAACACACAAAATAGTAAAGTGTATTAATTGGTCCATATGGTTTTGCAGTGTGTACTTAAAATCCACATATATTCTTTATTGTCTATATACAAAAAAAGACTATAAATACAGTAAAACCAAATGCATAACTAAATTCATACAGGTTACACAAACAAAAATGTATTTTTTCCAGTTTTATATTTCATTTAAGATTTTAATTTTACATTTAAATTTAAGTCAGTGATTTATATTTTACACCAAACCCAATTCAAATTTATTAGTATTTTTTTAGCCTTTAGTAAGCAGACTGTCGTTCAAGGCATTTTACAGCCAGTTGTACAGTGAATCACTGCGCATATAACAAATAAAACATGATTTTGATTTGATTTAATTATATTTCAGTGTTAAAAATGTGGCCCATATGGCTTTCCAAATGCATGCGAGTGAGAAAAGGTGCTAAGAATCTGCTCTTTGTATTTAAACATACAGACGCTTCATATCTACTGTTTCAGCTCAGAAAATTAAAGCTGTATAAAAGCTAATACACATTTACTTTTTACTCACTGTGGAAAAAGAACACTTCACAAAAGCTTACGAAGCTCAGTAAACACCTTAAAAAGTCATTTTATTTATTTCATGAATAATTTCACTTACTGTACATTTGGTGCCCAGTATTTACCATCAGTCATTTAGTTCTATAGCCTTATGCAATATGTAACTTCATTCCAAAGACACCTTTATGTAGGTTTGTCCTAAAAGCTTTTACTGATATGAGAGTTTAGCCACTTTAAGGTTAACAGCAGCAGCATCAACCACCTTTTATGGTCTCTTTGCTCAGGACACTTTGGTGACCAATATACGAGTACAAACACTAACAATCTTTCACAAGACAAATAAACTGAATTTGAACTTTGAATGTGCTAAATTCACTGCTCTGTGTTATTCAACCTGTATGCTGTTATTTATTAGAGAAAGCCTGTCGTTAACAGCAGGCGTGACTATAACTAAGGAGCATGTGCTTTTGTTTAAAAGAAGTATTTCCTAATGAGGGATTTCTACTCGCAATAGATTAATTTTATTGTGAGATGAAGTCAATTCGCCAAAATGTGATTTGGATTTTAGAACATGCAAAATCAAAACTATAAAACAACGGAGCTTTGGAAAAATAAAAGCAGTAATATGGCAATCCCAGGATTCAAGCTGCCTGCAGACGTCTGGAAACAAAGCAATAGGAAGTAAACAGTGTGCCTTTTAAAGTAAAATGTTTTTGGGTTTTAGATTTTTCAATGAATGATGAATTAATTATGACATTTGCATTTGCGTATAGCAGCCTGACTGAACATTCTGAAGTCACACTTTTTGGGGTGTGTGTATGTGTGCATGCATGCTGTCCATTTTGAAAAAGAATTTACGGATGTTCTGTAACGTTTAGCAATCAAACCGTCTCCATGGAGATTATAAAATAATTAGGCGCATGACTATTTACTTTACATAAAGCAGCCTGACTGAATGGAATGGTTCAACTAGACACATAGCCACTGTAACATCACCTATATACATAAGAGCACCAAATTTAAACAGCCTCATAAGCAACTGATGGTAAATGTGTCTGAAGTTGTCGAATTTTTGGATAAAGAGTTTTTGAAAGATTGATTCATTAGAATTTTGAAGTATGGACTAACTTGCATATAGCAGCCTGACTGAAAAGTCCAACTTTTTTGATTAGTATTGAAGAACACACCCTGCTGAATTTTCTGATTCTGAAAACACATAGTAGTTGGAAGTTCTTCAGTTTTTCTAGTAATGCTAATACATTTGCAAAAATGTAACAGGCCATAACCTATGAGTATAATGAAGTTATTTGTTTGGGGTCTGAAAAAAAATTTTGTCTGGGAAAACTTTTTGGTAGAAAGTAGAAGCCCAAATGCGTTTTGCCACGTTAGTGCCAATTATAGGCCAATCGTGACCCTAGATGTATACAAGCTGCACCTACACTCCAAATTTGGGGCCTAAAACTTACAGTCTTGGCTTGGGTTTAACCAACAATAATCACAATAATAATAATAATTTTAATAAGAGAACGAAAAACAATAAGAAGAAGAAAACTTAAAAAATTCAAGCCCCTAATAAAGGTAACAGTGAGAGAGAGTATATAGACTTTATACAGTGGTAAAGCAACACTAGTGAAGCAGACGTTTCATGGTAGACAGGGTTACAGAGGCTGTTCAAAAATAACCCCCATCTGAAGCAAAAAAGTCTGACAGAAGCACAAATGCAAAAGTCGCCGAGATGAGAAAAGGGCAAGACATGCTGTGCTGGTAACTCCACACCCAGGAGGGGTCAACGAGCAGAACAATCACAGGTGCACTAATAAAAATAATCTCCCCGCATCATCTGTAGTACCACTTCCCTCCTTGTTAACATCTTGCATTGTGAAGTCCTCTTTGGTGCTCACCCAGACATCAAACGCATGCTAATTCTGATCAACCAAAATAAAGTCTCTATACATCAGGAGCTTCCCCCTGCTCTTTCAAGCCCAGCTGGTATAAATAAATGGCCGCCTGCTCTGAAGGGCCCTGCAGGAAAGCCTGTCCAAAGAGCAGGAAGTCAGGGGGCTTCTCTCGGGACAGGCCAGCCGCTCTAAACACCATTGTTGCAACCAGTAGCCTGGCACTTGGACTGAGAGGCAAAAGCTGAAAAAACAAACAATGCCTCCCCACCAGGCAGCGCACAGAGGGCCAGTCACGTATGCATCGCTCCACTGGTGCCGTGCCCGCCCTTCTGCCCGCCTTCAGCCAATCAGTGACATCCGCTGGGTCTATATACACTGTGCATTGTCAGCTCATTAGGTGCATTTGGAAAGAACTGAATGAAGTTTGCTTTGCTCGGGCTTCATTTCCCACTGCCTTCCTTTACTGCCACTTGAGGCAACAATACCTTACAGCAAACAAAGCATGGTTACCATGACCACAACTTACTTTCCATCAGGTCAGAAGGCCACAGCTAGACATTTCTATTGACTTTAAATAGATTCACACCCTGGTAATTAAGTCCACCACTCATTTCCATGGGGAAAGTTTATTCTGATAAAGCCAGACGTTGTGACGCAAATTAGAACATGACCCTAACATGGCACCAGGAAACGTCCGACCACATTAAATATCTATTATATTAATGTTGAATTCTATCTACTACTAGAGTCGTAACCTCCCTTACAGCTTCTTATCCAAAACACAGCCAGAATGCTATAGTGACAACCTTAGAGGACTTTAATCTTCACTGAGGATCAATGGGATTTTGACTGACATCACAAACTCTGATCTGATTAAAAGAACACTTTGAAGTCAATTGAACTTTTTTTTCTCATAGAGAATCAGACTGAACCAAATTAGTTTATCAAATTTTAATAAAACTGATCTCATTATCTTCCACTTAATACTATACTAGGGACTGGGGTCACGAGGGTTCTTCATGCCAGTCCAGAGGAGAACTGTTTTCTATTGTAATTATGCTACATAGCAACTAATTTCAATAATAATGTTTTAATTTTGTTTCATATAAATAAATGAGCTACATTAAAGTAAATAGTGTATACATTAAAATGCACTGCCTGAAAAAAAAAAAAATATATATATATATGGTCACATACTTAAGATTTGGCTGGACAGCCTTTAGCTTTGATGACATCACACATTTCTTTGTGGCATCATTCAACAAGCTTCTGCAGTCACAACATTTATTTCAGTCCAGTCACATTTATTTTTGCCCCCCAAGAGCTTGTATTGACCAAGTCTTCTCCAGCACATCCTGAAGACACTCGATGGGGTTTAGGACTGGACGTTGTGGTGGATGATCCATGGGTGTAAATGATGTCTGGACCATGCTTTCTCAATCTAAGCTTAATGAATCCTGACATCTTGGAATATGGCATTGGGAAAAACAGATGCATTAATAGAAGAAACAGGTTGTTCAATATATTTAGGTCAGCTGACCTCATAACGTTGCTGACCAACTACAGCAACCCCAGATCAGAGGTACATCCAGGTGGTGACCTGTTTTTAGATCAGGTAGTGTGTAATAAATATAGGATGAAGTGTTGAAGTACAATGAACGGAGATTAAGTGAAATGCAACATACAGGATCAGAAGTGACGCACGTACATAGGATGTAATCGATGCTCAACAATAACCGAGATTAAATCTGCTGTCTCATTTTTAGCAAATTCCTTTCATTTACATAAAACCCTACCTTTTTCTAAATATAGTTCACTGCACAGGCACACTGTGTGATTAAGTAAACATCATGACTCACAGTGACTCAGAAACCTAATCACTAGGGCTTCTGCCAAATTTGCTCGTAAAACCGAAGGTACTATAAAGTTAAGCTGGTAAAACAGAGGGCTTTCTGAGGTAGTGAGTATGTGGTAACAACACAACCTCAGACGGATTACATCTGTTATCCTACAAATCATTTGGTGCATGAGGTCACACCCCCACTGTAAATGTTCCATTAATTATTAAACAGAATTGAATCCACTTTACAAATCATATCCAACTTTCCACTTTCTCAGCTTGATCATTTTGAAAGTCATTCAAGGAAGTTTCACCAACTGACTGATGCCCACTGCATAGCCACTTAGCCTATTATGTAAGTAGGTAGTAGGCAATTTCAGACCCAGCCCGCAGTCTATTTAGACAATGCAGAGGACAACAACTACTTATTTCACTGAGCCTTGGTCCTCCCAAGGTTTCTTCCTAAAATAACATCCTAACAGGGAGTTTTTTCTTGCCACTGTCGCTTCGGCTTGCTCTTTGGGGGTTTAGGCTTTGGACTCTGTAAAGCTGCTT
>JAOUQT010318396.1:0-14365 GCA_025769995.1 Xyliphius kryptos | reverse complement strand
CTCCCACATCCCAAAAACATGGATGCAAGGTAAATTGAATGCTCTAAATTGCCCTGTATAGTGTGTGTGTGTGTGTGTGTGTGTGTGTGTATGAGTGTGTGACTGTGTGTGTGTGAGTGTGTGCCCAGCGATGGATTGGCACCCTGTCCTGGTTTCCCATGCCCATCCAGGGGAGAACATCTCGGGCGCTGGGCAGATACGCCCAGAACAGGAAGGCAATCCATTGCCCTCATAAGGGGATAAGCGGAAGATAATAAATGAATGAATAAATGAATGAATGAAATTGGTTTGGTTTCATGAAAAGATTTACCATTGTATGCTCGTGTAATTTTGCCATTAAAAGCGTCAATTTTATTATGATTTTATCAGAATGTAAATATTTAAAATTTCTAATTTCTTCCCAGTTAACATAACACATTGGTTTTAATTTACTCTAATAGAAAGATTGTCATTTATGCAAGTTGTGTTACAGCTGCATGATATATAACTTTATGAAGCACTGTGCCCTATAAGCAGTAATTTTATTTATTATAATGATTTATTGTATTTTTGTTTTACTATTTGTTTAGAAATGTATGAGCAATGTAAAATTTCAATTTAATAATTACAGTATTCATCACTAAAAATCTTACAAACATCTGCCTTTAATGAATAAATGTTAAATTAAACCCAAAAGTTTATTGTTCTACATAAATTATTCATATTTGTGTAATTGTTTACATTTTGAATTGAATTATTTTTTAAATAAATACTATTTCTTAAGTATTCCCGGTCACATTATTTAAGGAATTGTATTAATTATTCAGTTGCTAAAATAATAACATTTTACCTGTATTTGCTGTGTCTATTAAATTATCCTTTTCCTCAGTTGAAGCTGGCTGATCTTTTTTATCTTCATGCTGTTTTTGCTCAGATAAAATTTGGTGATCTGGTTCCTTTATCAAATATTCTGTACTCTCACATTTTAGTTTAGTCACTCTTTTGTCCACACAACTGTGTTCAGCAGCTTGTCTTTTAAACACTTTTAAACCAAAGATACATACAAACAGTTCAGCTAAGAAAGGTCAGATTTTTCTGATGTTGTAATCATTATTCTTACATATTCAGTAATATATAACTTAAATAACAACCCACTTGAGTAAAACTATTATTTTATATACTGTATGCATATAAAAAAAATCAAAATACAAAAAAATTGGTATTGGTATAATATATCAGATATAATATGATTCTACCAGGACTGTGAAAGGACATTGGAAACCTTTGATTAATTAAAAGCATAAGTAATTTGTATTTTATAAAATAGTGCACGATATTACCTTTGGCCTTGTCTGTTAAGTTGACCCTTTGGGGAATGCGGGAGTCTTCCAGGGCTTCCATTGTACTGACTGGTGACGCCAATAGCAGGAAAGCTGGGATCTGTGACCCTGAAGGGGAGAAAGACAAAAAATGGGTTAACCATGTTAAATGTTTATTTACTTACCGGTAATGTGATTGTGTATTGTATGTTCTATGTATTTAATGTTTATCATGTTAGGTTTGTTTATAGATTTTTGGTGGGTGTAGTCCCCCACCACCCCCGGAGAATGGTGTAAGACTAATGTGTGGGGTTGGGCTTGGTGTTTAAAAGGAGGGGGACTTCATTCAGAAGGGGGGTGTTTTAGTATGGTCATGTCAATGTGTGTGAATACTCTGACATAGATTGGGTTTTCTAGAAAGCTTTTTTATCAAAGACTTAAAATCAGATTGCTCTACACTTGCTACTGGAGCCAGCTATATTAATTGTGGAAGCTAGAGGCAGAAAATTTGATGATGCTGCTTGGCTAAATGCTCTAATAAAGAAATACTACCAGGCGCAACCAAGGGAAACTTTATGAAAGGAAGTAGACAGACCATTTAAGATTATTTAATAAGTATTTATGGACAAAATTAAATTAACATTAGTTTGTGATTCAGATACTTTTACGTATGTACTAAGAAAATGAAATGTACAGCAGTTAGCACTGCTTCATGAGTGTCTTACACATATCAATGATGTCAGTTTAGAAGAACAGTCTTTGCGTGATAATGGAATCTAAAGCTTAAGTAAAAAACTCAAAATGTATGCAAATATTTAGGCATCCCTGGTAAAATTACAAACATTAACAATGTCTTTTATGAAAATGTACATTTGAGCAGGCATATCTCCTTACAATCTGTTAAAAAAATGTAAACTATGAAAACAATTAAGCTTTTACATTAGGTAAGAACATTTACACCATTTAAAGTGTATTCATATAGGATACCCAACTTCAATTAAATCTTACTTTCTTCTGATGACTTGCTGTTTGCTGGTGATCCTTTTTCTAAGTCAGAAATGAGGAAATACAAATAAAGTCAACAATTTACATTCACCACATGTATATAAATCTGGTAGCATTCGTGTTAATGCAAATATTTAGTATTTTTTTTAAATGTTTTACCTTTTCTTATTTTCCTCTTATTTTTACAAATACAGCATATTAATATGGCTGCTATCACAGGTAGGGATATCACAACAGTAAGGATTACAGCTAACACAACTCCAGATTTTCCTGCATGTAAAATATGTCATTACACATTTTTTTAACTGAGATATTTTGAGTTATTTGAGACTCTACACTGGATGGCTGATTTACTTTGATAAATACATTACACAAATAAAAAATCTAATCAATATTTTTAAATGTAACAAAAAGTATTACCATTTTGACAGTCTTTAAAAGTAAAGCTGGTATTTTTACTGCTCACTTCATTCTTAACAGTGCAAATATACACTGATTCAGGATCTTCGTCTTCATCTATGTCAAGTTTAGGTCCCGAGGCCTCCTTTGTCCCAGT
The DNA here is from genome assembly GCA_025769995.1 of Xyliphius kryptos. Classification (NCBI taxonomy): domain Eukaryota; kingdom Metazoa; phylum Chordata; class Actinopteri; order Siluriformes; family Aspredinidae; genus Xyliphius; species Xyliphius kryptos. Next base: position 11,506 of record JAOUQT010318396.1, on the reverse strand, counting down.
CCATTCCACCTTAACTTGAGGGTCCACTGAACACACAAGTGTTGCTCCCTTTGAAAAGCTTTTCAGCTCACATTGAATTGTGGGCTCTGATATGGGGTCTAAAAGAGGTATACAATCTTTTAATTTAAATTGTATTTACATTTTCATTTGATATTTATATTTATTTAGGCTAAACGTATATCAGTGTGTAAAAAACTGTTCAAACGTATATGTTTATAAACGTATATGTTCAAAATATGCCACTTACCTATGACCTTTACATTGTGATGAGAGTTCTGGAGACTTGTTCTTTCATCTGTTACAATTTCAGCTTCATATAGGCCGTTATCATTACTGCTTAAATTTTTGATTGTTAGCATGCCGGTCTTAACATCTATCTCTGTACGCCCTTGAAAGGAACCGTAAGTTGTGACCTTTCCTTTAATATTCTCAAGGACTTTATTCTCATTGTGTTTCCACAATATTTCTGTTAGTGGGCCCTCAAATTCAGGAGTTAGCTTAATCGTCTGTCCTTTCTCCCCAAATTCATCACTGCTTACAATAACTAAACACAAGAGGAAAGTTTAATAAAAAAAAAATTAATATACACTGTTAAATATTACAATGTCCTTAAGCAACAAAGGCATTTTTTTAATTCTAAAAACAAATTAAACTATTTTTTCTGAAAGAGTTGAAATAACTATAAAAATGCAATAAAAATTATTTCAGTAATCATCAGTCCATGGTTGCAGTTATCTGATTTCCTTATTTTACAGCTTATATTTTTAATAGGAAATATATTTTAACTGCAGGCAGACTAGTAATGCACATGCAATCTTTGTCTGCAAAGGCACACTGTTGAAACTCCTGGAAAACGAGGTCTGAAATTAAAATAGACATGGATTTGGTAAAAAAAATGTGATTATGACTGCAGTTTATGTAAAATCCAGACTGGTCTGACATTAACTATGTTATCCATAAACTATCCTTGCTTACTAAAACTAACTTTGGTAGATGCTTTTTAATAATATGTTGATGATCTTACCAGCTACCAGTTACAACAGTTGATTGTGAATCCTTCCTAAACAGTGTAACTGTAACCTTTTCAGTTTATTTTGCCTCTGCTGTCCATGTGCAGGCATTATTGTTGCAGGGTTTTTTTCTTTGTATACAAGTTGGTTTGTCAGGAAAAACACTTTTTGTTTTATTTGTATACTTATTAACGCAAGGTTTATCAAACAAATTACAGATTTTTGATGCTTCTGATCAAACTTTTCTGGAAATAAAGTTTGTACTTTGCAATAAAGAAAAAACATTTTATTACACCCAATTACAAATGTTTTATATTAGTTTATTATAGAACATGTTTTTTTTTTTTGCTTCAAGTTTGTCTTACTGGATTAAACTATCAATTATTTTACTAACAAAAACATTTACATTTTACTTTAATCTTTATTGTTTTGTCAATAATATGCTAAAATAAATAATGAGAAGCTATGATAAACATTTTGTCTGACAATTTACAAAAGAATGCAGTAAAATAAAATAAAATTTATTAAGCAGCATATCAATGTTTTAAACAACTTTACAATGATGGTTTTTAGACTGTTAAATCCTGGGGGGAAATTTCTAACTTATTTTGCATTGTAGACAATAAGAGGCAAAAGTAAACGTTTATATATAAATATTCACATATGGAGGGGGACAAACTTATTACCACGGGGGGCTGCAGCTGACAAATTTACATATTGGCAAATCAACAAAAAACTTCAACAAAGGGGGCGATTTTGAACAAAATGAATTAAAGACATAAAAGAGAATGTGGACAAAAGCATGAAGAAGCAACGGTGATGCAAGTGTGATGCAGTTATTGCAAGCAAGGAACATACAAGCAAATATGCTATGGGTAATGTTTAACACATTGTTGTTTAGATGGAAATAGAAGAAAATACAGGGCTTATAAAAGTGTTTATATTCCTTAAAGTTCATGTTAAACACACAAACTTTATTAGAGTAATAATCGACCAACCCAAAAGTAACTAAATAAAAGTTGAAAGAAAAACTTCTCTTAGGCATGATGCAGTCACCACCATGTTGTAGTGGTGGTGTGTTCTGGGTAATGTGCACTGTTAATTCTTTGTCACACATAGCATTTAATTTGGCCAAAAAGGTCAAATTTGGTCTCATCTGACCAAAACCCCTTTTCCATGTGCTGCTGTATGTCCCCTACATGGCTTGTGGTAAAATGCTAACAGGACGACTGATGGCTTGCTTGCTTTCAAAAATTTATTTTCCATAAGTGACAGATGACTTAAAGTTCTGGGGGCATATCCTCCACCTGAGCTGTGGATATCTGCATGCAGCTCCTCCAGATCAACCAAGGGCCTCTAAGTAAAGCTCTACTAATCTGACAGTTTAGGTGGACAACCATGTTTTGGTAGGTTTGCAGTCATACCATACTCCTTCCATTTTTGGATAATGGATCAAACAGTGCTCCGTAAGATGTCAAAAGCTTGGGATATTTTTTATAACCTTATCTGCTTCACATTTCTTTACTACTTCTTCCATGACCTGCCTGTTGTGTTATAAATTACACTCAGGTGGACTCTATTCACGAAGTACTTCATCCTGAAGGCAGTTGGTCACACTGAATTGTATTTAGTGTTCTCAGAGTTGATGAGGCTGAATACAAATTATTGTCCAATTTTTCAGATTTTATTTATCAAAAGTTTTGAAAACCAAGTTTCATTTTCGTTATTTTTACAACTACTTGGTCCTTTGTGTTGATCTATCACATAAAACACATTTAAGGTTTAAAGTGTACAATGTGCAACAAAACGTAAATAAAACTAGTCTTACTATTAAAGGGGACTGTATGTAACTTTTCAGGAGGTACAGCCCATGGCTGTAATGAAAGTATTATTTTTTACAAATACACCATTATCATACAGGTTTCATACAGAATACCTGGAGCAATGAGGGTTAAGGGTCTTACTTAAGGACCCACATTGGTAACCTGTGAACCTGAACCCACAACCTTCTGATTGATAGTCCAACACCCTAACCCCTAAGCTACCACACCCTCTGTATGTGAATGTGTGCACATGTGCATACATGTATAGACCTTTTTAGCAGTTATAGCCAGCCCATGACTGAAATGAAAGTATTAGTTTTTACAAATCCACCATTATACTTTTTCATTTAAAAGCATGACTCATTCACTTAAATCTAGTAATTTAATTATTTAAAATGTTTACCTACAAACCACTGCTGGGATTAAGACTTAACATGACATTACAGAATTTCATTAAATGCTACACATATACAGTATGGTGTTATCTGGATTTAAACCAAACAACGAGCTAAGATTTAACAGCCCTGTTTTGAATTATGACAAAAATTACTTGTTTTCATAATAATTTCTTATCAAATGGTTTGTTTCTATGTTGTCTTAGTTATGTTTGTTTAAATCGGTTTTGGACTGATAACAATCAATGTCTAATGTAGTCCACACACCATGATTGCTTTCCCGATCAGGAAAATAAATCTCAATAGGATAAATAAGTGTAAATATTAAACATGATAAACACTTACCTAAACTACAACTGGCCCATGTCAGGAACAGCAGCGTCTCGACTAAGTAACCTGGTAAATTTTCCATGGCTGGGATTTAAATCTCAGGTACACGAGCTGCTTTAAATCCTGCTGGGATTTAAATCTCAAACACACGAACTGCTTTATCCGGAAAATAATCCGGAAGATAATCCGGGAACTGTGGTAACCTAATTTCGCTATTGCAGTATTATAGTAAAAAATGCGAAAATTAAGTCATTGTTTCTTTACTTTCTCTTTTGCGCTTTTCTTTTACTGACGATGGGAGGAGTTTACGTCCTCGCACAGGTATAACAGGAAGACGCATCCAGCCCAGATTACCATCAGACATTTTTTCACCTACAGAAAAGGTGTGCTAAAGTCGACTATTTCATTTTCTTACATTCAACCACTTTTTTCCTGCTTCGATTTAGTCCACCTTTTTTCAATGACTGGGTGCAGCATGGTCTGACAGACACTAAATCTTTGCATTAAACTGCCGATCATATTTAAATAGAATCGGTGTCTTGTGCAATCGGGATTTGTGATTTACCCATATACACTGATTTATCTAATTAAATGATATAAAACCTTGAAATAAAACGGTTCCTAAAGTGAACAAAAAAAAAAACAAAAACAAAAACAAAACATGAAGCTCAGGCACTGTTGTAGCGCCCCAGTAAGCAACGTTGCTATTGGCTGTTTTAGAGTCGCTAAAATTCCTGGAATGACGTCATCGCCTAATTTGCGTAATTGTGCTTTAGTTTGAATTCCCGGTTCGAATCCCGATCTTGGTGGAGTTTTCATGTTCTCCTCGTGTCTGCGTGGGTTTCCGCCGGCTTCTCCGGTTTCCTCCCACAGTCCAAAAACATGAATTTAAGGTGAATTGGCTGCTCTAAACTTTCCCATAGCCCAGTAGGAGGGTTGTGCCTGGAAGGGTATCTGGCGTAAAACACATTGCCAAGTCTAATATACAAGTTCATCGCTGTGGTGACGACCCCTGAATAGTAAAGGTAAAAGTCCAAAGAAGAAGAAGAAGAAGAAATAAACATCATGGGACAGAAAAAGTGAGTAAAAAATACCCTAAATATCTAACTACGAATGAGCTCAATCACGGTAGAGGGTGTTGTAACTCAGTGGTTAGGATGCTGGGCTGGCAAGCTCAGGGTTGTAGGTTTAAATCCCAGGTCCACTAAAGTTACTAATGTGGATCCTTGAGTAAGACCCTTAGCCCTCACTGCTCCAGGGATTTTGTGTGGAACCCTGTGCTCTGACCTCAAATATTAAGGGGAATACTTGTGCATCGCTTTGGATAAAAGCATCTGCCAAATGTATTAAATGAAATGCTTCTGTTTTTTTTGGGTTTTTTTTTTTTGTGTTTTGATATAAGGCATCACTTCTTAAAATAAATTAATTACTTTAATGCTTTGTTTGGACCCACATTACATCCTTTATTTTTACTCAAACTACATAAATACATTTTATAAAATGAATAAAACTTTAGTTACCAAGCTAAATTTTTGGCTTTTTTTTATTGAGGCACACACCGTGGATGAGCTAAGTGACTGACACTGTGTAAGATAAATACATTTATATTTACATCTTACTCTGTAATTAGGGAATGGGGCTGATCATGGCAGAACCCACTGCTCGCTGAGGACAGAAACTGAAGAACGTGTGTCTCCAAAAGTCGCTTAAGGGTCTGAAAATCTACTAAATATAGTGAGTTGCTAAGTTGGCAACAGTGAGCTCTGGACCCAGCTGGTCTAAACTCAAACTGCAAAGCAAATGCTACATTTTTTTAAATATCAAATAAATATTCACACTCAGAAAAGGTCTTATTTAAAAAATACATTTTTATCAGAAATTTGAACACTGCCTAAAAATCATGACAATGTTAAAGTCAAAATACAAACAATGCAATTAAGATATTACAATTATTGTTTGGAATGTGACGTATAATGCCTGTGTTACAAGAAATATGTACAATTACTAAAACAATGAAACAAAACAGAATGAAATTTCACACAGTGAGTTTAAAAAACACGCACTTGCTTCAAAAAAAAAAATCGCCACAACAAAAGTTAATCAAACAACCGAATTAAATTTTTAAATGGTACACGTAATACAAAAGCATAATTTAATTATGATGTACAAAACTTAAATATCCCAAGGGGTGTCTAAAGCACACATGGTGGAGCTATGTTGACACTAGGCATCTCCAGGAGTACAGCTACATGTGTAAAAAATAAACTGATATATACAAATTATTAAGTCAACATTCTGTCACACACTCAAAAATAAAAAACAGCATTTATACATTCAAATCTCTGAGCAGCAAATAATCCTACCACCCCTTCCCTGTAATTGTGATTTTTACAGATCATGGGGTAGCTAATGAGATCAACTCTTAATTCAAATCATTTAATAAATTTCATTGTAAGCTGCCAAAGCACAAATAAAAAATTAAATATGTATTAAAAACGCATTATTTTTGTGAAGGATACTTTTTTGGAACTTTGGTTGCTAGAATGGAACCAACACATTTTCTTTCTAAAGAAGCATCTGACCTAAGACAGTAACCGTAAATAAAACAATAAAACTAAAAAGGATTTGCAAGTTAAAAAACACTATTTTAATATATATTGTTTTTCCATTATTTTCAAGCATACAGGCTTTATTAAAATCACTATTGTCAGTGCTTTAAACAATAATGTCAATATCACATTTGTTCGAAATTTATTAAAAAAAATATTTTGAACGAAATTCTGACTTTGTAGAACATTGTTCTAGATAAGACACTTTAGTTTTACATCCAAATAACCGACCACTGAAATCGTGCATTATTATGAGCATGTTATATCCATATATGGCTTTTAACATTTTCTCCATTACATCACGACCTCCTCTGACTACAGAATGACATGACCTCACTAATAGACCTCAATAAGATAGATGTGTTCGAGTCCATATAGTGTGGACTCAGTGTCAAAAACTCAACAACAAAACATTAACACATCTCTCTCACATTAGTCACTGCAGTGCTCACTATGATTCACTGCCCAAATAGTTGATATGATATGTGTTGACCCCATTAACAAACTATATATTTATATAAAGTAATATTAATAAATAAGTAGTGCATACAATAAATAATCATTTTTCATCAGATCATCGTTCATTCAAATACATTCACATGCAAAACCTTGAGTAGACAGCTTTACACTGAGTAGTATATACTCAGAGCAATTTACAGTTACGTTTCTTGCATAGTGTAATTTTGGCACCAGTGCGGTCCTGTGACTTTACACTCTTATCCATCTAAGCAATGTTTGATCAATATTGCGGTATTCTACACATCACTTAATTCTTAAGTGACATCAAGTCAAAAATGTAATCAAAATTAAGCTTTAAATTTGGTATAAAAGTGCAAACAGCTATTACATGGTTCAACGATTGTAAATAATGTTGAAAGATTCATTGTACTTAGTGAATGTCACATAAGCTTTAGGGGAGAAAATAAAGATATGCATCTAGAAAATATCTTGATGTCAGGCTATAGGAGCATTGAGATATTGTTAAAAGGTTTGTAGGTCACTTAGTTATAGTTAAAATTAAACAAGCTGAATTTTTAATCTTCATCTGGTATTGTTCCTTGCATTGGCTTCAGTGGGTTATTTTCAGCCCATAAGGAGTTTTTCTGTTTTTTTGTAGCAGACTTTCTCCTACAAACCTTTTGAAACAGCACCATTATGATTACAAGTAGAAGCAAAAGCACCGGAATGACGCAGCTCAGTATCAATCCAGAATAACACATGTCTTTACCATCTGTAACAATAAAAGTAACAGCTGGTTAATGAATATGCCAATAGAACAAAAAAAAATGTTTGGAGTAATATTGTATGTAGAAGTATTGAGAATTGTCTAAGGTAATTAAATTACCTTTAGCAAGCACATGGACCGAAAACTTCCCAGATCTGTCTTCTGCAACTTTCTTCCATACATTATTAGATGTGGGTAACCATTCCACAACCTGACACTGGTACTGGCCATTATCAGAGGCATCAACATGGGGGATAGTAAGTGTAAAATGTTTAGCACTGGGGCGGTTATACACCAGTGATTTATCTGGCATAGTGTTGTGCAGGGTACCATCTCGTCTCACAGTGAATACAGATAAAAACTGTTCATCTTTCTGTCTTCTGGTCCAGGTCACTTCAAACATAGACTTATCACTAGAGCAAGAGCTGATGTTACAATCTATTGTTAATCCATTTTGATAATCAGTAATGTTGATAATGCGGTCTATTTTATGTACTTGAAGCTTGTTTTCTGAAATAATAAAACAAATCTCCATTTATTTCCATAATATTTATTAACTCAAATATGTAAATAAAGTTTAAGGTCAAACTTACCTGTAAGCTGTACAATGACATTGGTGTAACCTGATGTGCTAGTTGCCCTTCTGTCCACGTTGCACTTAAAACCAGCCTGATACTGATCTATTTGACAGTAATAACTTCCACTGTCAGATGGAATGGAATTCAGGATGGATAGGTAAAATGAACTTATTGTGGGTCTGGAAAAGTGAAGTCGATGTTGAAGTTCTGAATCCTGAACGTGAAACTGAAGAAGGCCATCATGGCTTAAGGTCAGAATCTGAATTGCTGACCCATTTTGACTCTGTTGTACATAGAACCAGCTTAGAGAGTAATCAAATGTGGGATCCAGTCCACTTAAACCCAGTGAACAGCTTAAATCTACCTGTTGTCCTTCTGTTACAGTCAGCTGAACATTAGTTTGATCCATGCTAAAATCACTGACTGAAAAATAAAATAAATGGCATTAATAAACAATTTTTAATTAATTGGACATTTTCTCAAAAAACATATATATATATATGTATGAAATCAACTCTAATGTAATGCATAGCCAAATGTAAAAAATGCTAATATTTATTGTCCATTAATATTAAAAAAGATACATAGTACACAAGCTAATCCCTAAACCCATGCTGTGGCATTGTAGCAAGTGGCCACTTGTTGCCGGTTTGTTTTAAGCAAAATATTATAAATGTCTGCCGTTTAAGATCAAACAGATACTATGGTAACCCCGGTTCCCTAATATCATCGAGTGGAGAGATCCCTCTTTGGGAAGGGACATCTGATACCGACCTCATTAAAGCATCCATTTGCACCAAGTCTGGCTTAACAGACAACACACAACCAATGTTGGGAGGCTGCCCTACCTTTTCCAGCCTGTATATAAAACCGAGGGGGCGTTTTGTACATTAGTAACCGTAATGCGCTTAGTGAGGCAACCAAGGCGTGCTTGGTGGATCTCTCCACTTAATAATTTTGGAGAACCGGGGTTACAATAGTAACCTTTTTATCCTCTCGTTTCCAGATCCACCTATGGGGAGATCTTGACAACTCCCTGGTTGTGTACATACATTCACCCTGTGATCTATAGCGAGAAATGATGGTCCCCCCCAGACAGGGGCAGTTCTGGACACATCCCACTGCTCATGGCCCACCCCCGTTCTGACTGGACGAGGGAAAAATAGACTGGAGCAGTAATATGTGGAGTTTGTGCTGAGTGAGACATGCTTGTGTGCTATCAGCTCTGCATAGAAACACTTAACGGAGAGTGCGCTACCACAGACGTGGTCACGTCGAGATGGTAGAATCTCACAAAAGTGTGAGAGGATGCCCAACACGCCAACTGCACATATCTGTTCTAACGGGACCCCCTGAAAGAACGCCCAGAATGCAGACATGCCCCTGTTGGAGTGCGCTCTTAAAACTGCTGGAACTGGCAGGCCTCTTACAGCCTCTGTTTTCAGATGGGCCCTGGAAATAAAGAGTTGGTCATTCTTTCTGTATGCTGCAGTTCTGTTCAGGTAAATGTGGAAAGCTCGCACTCAGGGGGTGTTTCCAGAGCAGACACGCTGCCAGGCCTCTCAGTGTCAAAGTCGCTTTATAAAGAAGCAGTCTTCTCGGCAGCATCGTCTGTAGCCTTTTCCACAAGCTTCTAGCCCATGCACACGACACAGAGAGGGTGGGTTTCATTCGCTACAAAGTGGGTGCTGCAGGCAGCCAGGCACGTTCTTGACTGTGGTTCCTCGGTGCACATGGAAATACTGCAAAGCATGTGCGCCATGATAAAGGCAGAGGAAAACCAGCGGGTAGCCAAAAAAATTATTTTGCGATTATGCGAGCAGCCTGTTCCGAACAAAGTGTAGCGTGAGTGGCTAATACGCAAAACAGCTGACCTGAAACCATCTCCTTTCAAGCTAACCGCCCGGCGGGGACTAATCAAAGAGGTTAGCTCGCCTTAAGGACAGTTAAGTGAAGCTTAGTCAAAATTCGTAGGCAAACTGGTAAACGGATGCAAGACCGCATAAAGCATATAAAAAACTAAAGTGGAACATGCCCCCGGGGTTTTATATACTTGCACAATCGGTATTAAATACAACGCAAAGTGCATCTATATGGCAAATGGAGACAGACAATATGTGTAGAAACAGAGTGCCTAATAAACAGCCAGTGGTATTATGTATTTGCATTAATAATCAAATAATAATGTTATTTTTTCACATAAGTGCTCCTATCAAAACGTTTCTTTCTCTCTAATGTGTGGTTAAGTATGAAGTTGTCTCTATTTAAAAATGGTAAGTAAAATACAAAAATTTTAGGTAAAAAAAGTTGTTCTGATAACTAACTAACTAAAAAGTCACGTTTTGTAGGCCTGTGGTTAAGATACACCCTTGTGACCTGAAGGCCCCTGGTTCAATTCCCAGTCCCACCACATTATATGGCTGGAGTGACCGTGAGCAAGGCACCGAACCCCAACTGCTCCCCGGGGCAACGTATAAAAGGCTGTCTACCGGCTTGGGAATGTGTGTTCACTTCACTAGTGTGTGTATATATATATGTGTGTGTTTCACTGCATGGATGGGTTAAATTCATCTTGTGTGTAAAGCACAGTATGCAAAATAGATCATTAAGGCTATAACAGCAAGCAAGAGAAACAATTAGTGTTGATGCTAGCTTACCATTGTCAACGACGATGAGTTGCACAGCAATAGATTTTGTGTCAAGATTATACCAAATACCATCAGGGTCTTGGATCCATTCTTCTACTGAGCAGTTGTAGTTGCCACTATCTGTTGATTTTACATGCTGAATGGTCAGTTGAAAGGTCTGTCTCTCAGTCCTTCTCAGGTTGATCCTCTCGTCATTTTCTGTAAAGATTTCGGAGAGCTCTCCTTCTAGTCCCATTTTTAGTAAATTCTGATCATTTCTAAACCAAGCTACTTTAAAATTAGAGGCGTTAGAAAGCACGGTTGTAGCTGAGCAAACAATTTTGGCATTAGCGTTGGCTGGAATTTCCAAACGAGATTTTGGGTCACTGGATAGAGACAGTTTGCTGGCTGCAAGACACAAGAAAGAAAATATTTAGCTGTAACATTTCAAAATATACCACACAAATGAAAATGGTGTAAAATAAACATTTTATTAAACAATTAAAATAATTCAAACTTAGAGTGATTTGACACATACCAGGTCTTTGTACTTTGACACCCAATGAATTGGAGAGTTTCTTAGCTTTTTGTACAACTTGAACATATGCATCAACCTGGCACTGGTAATTCCCATCATGCTTTTTGCTTGCTCTCAAAATCTTGAGGATATAAACTCTGGTTGATTTTTGTACTTGAACCTCAAGCTGATAATCTTTCTGCTCTTCTCCATAAATAATGTCTCCAGTGTGATGCATAAACATTATATCTTTTTGAGTGCTCGAATTAAGTGGCGTAAACTTCCACATCACAGCTATGGGAACTTCAGGTGCCTTAACTGAGCAAATCAGTTTTATTACAGAATTCTCTACCACACTGATTTCACGACTTCTCAGCACCACTTTCACAAGA
>JAOUQT010318388.1:0-14365 GCA_025769995.1 Xyliphius kryptos | reverse complement strand
AATGGCAGCACCTGGCATGAGTAAGTTCGGGCATTTCTAAAGAATTCATAAAGCCTGGTGTTGGCTGCCACTCAGATTTGATAAGACACAAGCATAATGGTAGCTACACTTACATATATCAATGAAGTTATTACTATCGCCAATAATAAGTTTACAGTGTTTAATAGTGACCTTTTTTACAAGGTAATATATTTGTGGGTGCCTATTAGAATGTTTTCGACATGGTTTTGCACAGTCTGAAGTGTAATGTAGACCAAAACTTTGCATTTTAAAGACTAATTACAAAACTGTTTACGAAATGGACTCTAACATTCTGTCATATTCAAACTTACAGCAAAACCGAGCTTTAGAAAACTTTAACAAACCTGTAACAGACATCTATCACATATTGTGTTTGAAAGTAGAAGACTGCTTTTCTCCACGCTGGATTTCTCATGAGCAGCAGGTCATAAAAAATATAGCTGGTGTTTGATGCTTTGTAGGAATATGGTATATTTTTGCACTTGGTATTGTGTTCGGCGGGGTAATTGGGTGAAACCAAACTAGAAAAAAATGATGACAGCATGCTATAGTTAAAGGTTAATGTCATTGCTTTACTGTAAGATGATCCAAGTTAATTATTTTTCCTTTATTCCTGTCTGGAATTTTCATATTTATTGCCTCTCACTTGTAAGTTGCATTTTTTGCTAGTGTCTGCAAAATGGATTTTGCATGTCTGTGTAGGTTTTCTTCCACAATCCAAAAACATTTTCACACTTTCTCTTCTCAAGTCTTCTGTCTTTAAGTTTCTGTTTGAAAAATAGTAGTTTGTGGTTTTTTTTGCAGCCAGCAAACAAAGCGTTTCTTGTGCTTATTTCTTGCCTTTATGATGCCTTTACATTTCTATTTATAGTAAATTATTCTAAAGTCATAGGTAAAATACATATATTGGTGGACGGTTTAATTTAAGTGCCACTATTGATATCAACAGGCGCAAAATAGCTTGTTTTACATTTTGTGTACAGTTCGCGGAAACTTACAAAAAACTTTTCTTAATAATTTGTGTTTGTATGCATTCTAGATTTATTAACTGTATGTTCACAATAAAATACATATGCAAAAGGACGTCATATAAAAATAGTTAGCATCTGTTTTAATGGAAAAAAAACCTTGACAATGACATTTAAATATATAATAAATAACTGTTCTCCCCCCCTCCCTTTAGTCATCCTTCCTATTATAATGCAGAGATTAGAAAAGTACAGATTTATGCAGGTAAATTTTGTTACCTCCTTTTAAATGGTCATTATATTTACCTGATTATTGTGCTTTTTTTCACCTCCATTGTTAAATAAAAAAACAATGTTTCCAACAGAAAATTACATTTCTTCATGCCCCATTACAAGTGATGATGGTTGGAGTATTGTAAGTAACATATCTTGTATTAGTAACAATGTTGTATTAGTAGAAGCATTTGTCATAGTGGGAGATTAAGGAGAAGTATATCTTGGATTGTTGTAAAAGTCTCTCTTTTTTTTTTTTTTATAAATTTTGTATTTTTTAGCCTGATCTTCATGGTGCCTGCAGCCTGCTCATTGTTTCCTCAAAAATGGTAAGTGTATAATAAATAAATAAAATTACCACACACTAAGCCAAATATAACATTTTATATGCATTCTATTATTTATCATTTACTGTTAAAATATGCAGGGATTTATTTTCTCTTCATTATTGTGTTTTAAAGCTCTATGGCAGTGTCCAAGTTGGAGCCAGAGCTCAAAGAAGCAATCATTTCACAGTATGGTGACCGTATCAGTTATGTCTACTTTAATAAGGGCTTGTGATTTCATTTTACTCTCATGGTTTGGCAGTACATGGTCTGGACTGGTCTGTTTTTATTAATTTATGTTTAATACCTCAAACTGTTAATTCACAGTGAAGTTTAGTAATTTGTTTCAGTGACCTTCTACAGGGCTACTTTACCCTTAAAGCCTTAATCAGTGTTCTGATTGTGGTTTTAGTAAGCTGAGACCTACAATAATTTTTAGAATATTTTCCTAGAATAAGTCATGTACTGTAAATCTAGAGTAGGTTTTTTTTAATATGTTTTACTAATTAAATTGCTGTATCATTTTGACAGTTCATGCAAACGACAGACATCAAAATTTAAAGTGCAATAAAGGCTCCCTAGATTTTATTCTTATAGTAGATCTAGAAGTAAAGAAGTAATTTCCCTGCTAAATGACAAAAGTATTAAACTGTAAATGGTTACCATTGTTGGGTTTGTTGCATTTTCGAAAGCTATGGTCAAAGGTAGATTTGGGTGCATTGTGTTAATTTTTTATTTTTGTTAATTCCTCCCCCCCCCCCTTTCTCTAATTGGTTGAATCTATAGTAGCCCCTAGAACCTCTTAAAAGATTGTATAATTTGGAACTGTATTGGTGAAATCTGTCTGGTTTTTAAATTTCTGAAAAAGAAACATTGTCTGTTACAGCCAGTAAAATTCTGTGGCAAAGTCCCAAATCAGTAAATGAGTTTATATTTGTAAATTGCTTTAACCGAGCAATGAAATATGCTGTAACATTACATTACAGCCTTAAAAACTGTCATCTACACTAACACCTGCAACCGACATTTGACTATAAATTGTGAATTACATTTAAATTTGAAGCTTTAATTTTTTTTATTCCTCCTCTTTATGAAGTGGCCAGTATATTAAAACCATCAATGTTGTAAAAAAAAAAAAAAAAAAAATATTGCATGCAGCAAAACATAATATACAACTTGATCCTGAAACATCTTTCTAGAATCTACATTATATAAATCGTTGACGGGCCAAATGCTTTTTATTTAAATTTTTTTTTTTATCTAAAATATACATGCAACCTTAATCATGTATATGTACTGTATGGCTACAAAACTGTTTTGTTGATGCAGAGCTTTGATCAACTATAAATATTTTATTTCGTAGTTGAAAGCTATAATGCTTAGGGAAGCATTTTCAAGTAAACCTCTTAGTGTTTAATAAACAATGGTTTGAACAATAACTTTTTAAGAACACAAATTTGAGTGTTTCTATCAAGCACCATAAATAGGGTTAAGTTGCTCTTTGCTGTCTTCTTTATTTTAAACTTGCAAAAACTGCAAGAATAATAGATTTTGATTTATTATTATTATTGATTTACTATTAAACTACAAAAATGAGTATAATATTAAAATGAAATGTATTATTTGGCATTGAAAAAATCGAATATTATTTGTTATGCTTATTTATCGCATAACAAAACTGAAACACAAATTATTTTACTTTGTCTTCTTTTATACTAATTTTAAGTCAGAAGTTTAGTTTAAGTATTTATTTCAAGTACTTAACTTTAAATCTTTGGTTTCTACAGGTTTGAATTTTTACAAAGCAAAAAACAAAGTGATGGTTCTGCATGAGAGATTAGGAATTCTTTTTGAGAGATTCTGCATGAGCGATTGAAATGTGCAAAATCCCAGTTACAGTAAAGTGTACTATTAAAAGGACAGCCACTTCTTATTTCATCATAAATCTTTTTAAATAATGAGCTGTTAAGAATCTGTATACAGTATGATTCTAATGGTCACAATTCTGTGTAAGTTGGACCAGGTTGAGAAACCTCATTGGAGCACACCAAAGTGATTAACATTTAATCAACTGTTAATGTTCTTTTAATTTTTAGAAAAAATGTGCCTTAAAATAATAATTTTTCGGTGCAGATTACTATTTAATAAAACTTGATTATTTCAAATATTTCGTATGTGTAATAAATGATAATGCTTATACAAATATTTCATGTTTTTTTAACAGCCTTCTGTTTAGAATAAGTGCAGTGTATCATTCTTGCCACAAGAGGGAAGTGCCTCATTTGCTATCATGCACTGTGGAGTTATAGGGATCCAATTTTCCTATTGAAAGAGGGCCATATATTTTATTTAAAACAGAGCTAGATGTTCTGCTTCAAAACTCGAGCCAAAACCAGTGTAATTTATGTCGCAGTTGGAATTGGAATAAAGTTGCATGCAAGGTATGAAACAAATTTGTAACTCTATGAGTAATTTTGCATATTGTTGGGTGTAAGTTATAAACACACATGGGGCATAAAGGTTTTGGATGAAAGCATCTGCGAATGACTAAGTGTAAATTTAAACTAAAGAAGCCAAAAGAGACATGTTCTGTAACTTTTATTTGATAATACTGTATATTTGTGTAACAAGTGAATATTAACATAGGAAATTGCACAAAGCATTAAAGACATGCATGCATAGATTGTCATACCTATGCTTTCTAATGTGCATTAACACAGCAGGTGTCACATTTACTTTTAGCAAGTCTTTAAGAAATTAAAACTTAATAACTTATGAAAAGAAATGATAACATTACTGTAAAATGATTAAACATGGTTTACATATTTAATTCGCCGTTTAAATTGAATACAACGCCCATAGGCATAGCATAATGCGTGGTAATACAGTTTTTATTTTACAGATGTGTTATATATTGTATCAATATGTGGTATAGCATGTTGTTGCAAGTGATTTTTTTTATTTATTTTTTTTATTTATTTATTTTTTATTATTATTATTTTTTAAAGGTCATGAAATACATTGGATTTGTGCATAAACGATATTTTCAGTCAAATGTAAAGCTAACCTCTACAAATGTTTCTGTATCTTCAACACTAAAAGCCACAAAAATAACTAATGCCACAATACAAAAACATTAAGTAATAATAATCATAATGCTTCTGTTTGGTACACATGATTACTCTAAAACAATTAAAAAAAAAATCCACCTTAATCCCCAGTACATTTTCTTTCATTCTATAGAGGTCCCACTTTCTTCTTCCTCTCCCTCATTGTTGCACATGGTACACCCTGTTTAAATGCCTAGCAACTACTGGCCTCACACGTCCCCGTCAATCCCCCCCCCCCCCACGTCACATGATTTGACAGTGCCCAATCAGAGTGCTTGCAAAACCATTATTCACTGTGCCTTCCCCTCAAGACTGCTAATAAATTGTTTATTGACTATGCAGAGGGAGCAGTCTGGCTTTGTTTTCTTTCTTCCATAGCTAATGAACTTGTACATACATTTAATTGTACTCAAAAACAAGTTTTTACTCGTTTTTATAGGTAAGGGGCAAATCTTCCATATTACCATAGCAACGGAGGTCCTATTATGGGTTTACTTACCCATACTGCATACCCTAAGATTCATTTTATTGACCTATCAACTTATATGCAAACCAACTGATGGCACATTGTAGACAAATTACAAAATTTGTCATGCATTTTATAAAAGCGTGATCCTGATATTCTTAATGCTAAAAGGAACAAAACTCTTACCTTTCAAGTAAAACAAACAAACATTAAATGTAATGAGTACAATTTGGCCTTTATCTGGTAATTAAAGCAACTACAAAAACAAGAAAGGGCCTGTTGGTCTTAATGGCGGCTCCCCTTTATGTACATACAGTTAAAGCCACATTCTGCTGTGAGTAATAATTAATAAACCGGATGTAAACACAAAGTCCAGCCCAGGTCCAAATGTATTCAGGTACTTCAACAGGCATTGAAAAATGTTTTTATAATTATATTAACAATTGTATTTCCTGTTGTTTTTAGATTCCAACTTATTTGTGAAAGTAACAATAAACAATGTTGACCAGTGTACCTTTTTTAAATGTCATTCCTGTGAGAGACAAAAAGCTACAAATTCCAAAAAGAGAATTTCTGTACTATAGAGATTCCCAAAAAAGTGCAATATAAAGTTAAGGAATCAGTCATACGAAGCTACGTTTATAATAAGCGGACCCCTAACAGAAATTTATGAAGGAAATTGGGTTGTATGTGGATATAGAAATGGGTAGAATTTCACATCTTTCGCAGTCCTAATTCTAAAGGGCCAGTTCCCTGCATTTCTTTCAGTATTTTTCTTTTTCCTAACTCACCTGATCTAACTCTTTAAAAATGAGTGTAATATAGCAGGAAAAGCACTAAACTATGCCCTTGGACCGTTTTGTACAAAAAATGAAAAACACTGACCTAAATAACACAATATACAATAACCTACAGTAACAAATGGGAAATAAAATAACTAAATTGTGTTGCGAAGCAGTACTGAATCTGTCGTGTAAGATATCCACAACAATATCCCTCATTTTAATATGAGGGATTAAACATAGGCTGACCATGCATCCTTGTTTAAGGAACAAAATTATATGTTTCTACCACTTACCTGCAAGTCACATCCTCCCACCAACCATCTGCCCTGAGCCCCTTCCTGCCAAAGTATCCTATTTTTGAAAACCAAAATATGGTTATCCTTATTTTACTTTTAAAGCACAAGAATAACAGCTGCCCTAAAATTTCCCCTAAGTACTAGTATCACATGTTTTGGAAACTGGTCAGTAATTATTTGCTGCTTTTGCTCCTTACATGTGTAAAGTGACATTGACTTTGGTCTGTTTGATCTAAGTCAGCATTTAAACATTCTGGGAAGTCCTGCCTCACCATTTATGTGACTTGACCAATTTTACTTAGCATATTACAGAATTACACTTAAAAATAACAAAGAAAGACTAATATGTTGTTAAGTCAAGAGTAATAAAAGCAATAAAATGTGGTAAGTTTCTAAACATCCACAACTTCACAAAACTACAAAAAAAATGGGTTGGGGGTGGGGGTTATTTTGTTAAAAGTAAGACATCGGGGTAAAACGTTCATGATGTGAGACTGCCCTATTAACTTGAAGTGCAAGCCAGTAAAGAGACATTTTTTTTGTTACTAATAGTATCGATGTTTTAGTATCAGTTAAACTATGTTCTAATATCTTAAGAATGATTTTATCTAACTAATCTGTAATGCTTCTTACTGGTACAGGTTACATTTGTTCTGACTTTTTAAAGTCCTAAATATCTAAGTGAAGAATCTCAGATCTGAGGGTATAAACTGATCGATGAGATTATGGGTCTTCGTTGTCCAAGAACTCTTTCTTGGGTGGAGCACTTCCACGATACCAAGCACATGAACCATCTCCTCTCTTGATGCAGGCATAGTGGTCAGACTGGCGTCCATGGATTAGCTTCTCCGTCACCCAGTCTGTCCAGAGGCACTCTTCTATGCTGCCGATTTCACATGGCAAAGTTGCACAGCGAGTGATCTGATCACAAAACACTAGGTTTAGCCAAAATAAAAAGTAAATGTGTGCTATTCAGAACTGAAATGTTTTTTTACTAAGCCACAATACTACTCATAGTATACATTCATTCATTTATAAATAAACATTGTTGTATGATGTCGGACTAATCATAAAACAAGGTTTTACGGTGTTGAATACCTTGCATTCACAGCCCATCTCATAACGCTGGCTCAGGCTCTTTTTCTGAGTAGCACTCATGGACTCCCAAGGCATGATGAGATCACACAGGGTCACATGCATCTTTCCATTTCCATCTGCCTTGCCTGGAGAGTATAATTTAGACAAATTCTTTGTAGACAGTAAAAGTTATAACTTGTTTTAGGGATTAGCTGGAAGACAAATAAAAGTGGATTTAATAATGAAAGACCATGTAAGTAAACGAAGTGATCTATTTAACACAAATGTTTATTTTTAGTACATAAAAATATTTCTAATTGCTTGCATTGCAGACTCATTTTTATTGACACAAGTTTCTTTTCGTGGCTTGCGGCAAGTCTTATAAAAGCACACACGCATTCTAACATATTCTGTTAAAAAAACTTATTAATTTCAACACCTTTCTATAAATTAGCTAATAATCTTTTAAAGCCTTTAATTTAATGATATAGGTAATGTTTTGAACGACTTTTTATTGCATCATGTCAGATCATTTCAATTTTTTATGACAAGTTTCAACAGTGCCAACATATTACAGTGACCAGTGGCAATCAAAATCCCAGGAGTGACTTTCAAACCAAAATATAAAATCTCCGAATTTTGTTGTATAACATCGCATTATTCTTTACAGTGACAACCTCTTCTTTGTGAATCAGCTGGGTCCATCAATAGACTTTAGGTATGTGTATTACGATTAATAATGACTTTTTATTACACTATTTGTATTGAATTGTAATGTACAATTAAACAAGCCAGCTGATGTATAAAACATAATTGCATATACTGTGTTTAATTGGGGTAATTACTATATACCCATTTATTTTTATAAATATAGATTGCTGTTCCATGAAACCACTTATTGAGTAGTATTATTGTAACTTTTTTTTTACATTTGACAGAGCTTTTTTTTAAATTAATGACCAACCAGATTCAGGCCAAATCTTTTTTCTTTGCCAATTCTTTTTGGCTGTAATGAAACTGCACTGTGAAACTTATGTCTTGTGTGTTAAATGGAATGTGCACTTCAAAATCACAACCTCAGCAGTTGCTTTGTGTTACAAGCCAAGTCTTCACTCATTATGTTATCCCCCCTCTTTCCCTTAAACTTCAGGCAATTACTACCTTTGCCTTACACACTCTGTAATTTAGGCTATGCTGAATCAGTCTGAGATGGAGAAACCAGAAGATCTGTGTTTTCATCTTTCTCTGACCTTTTATTTTCTCCGTTGCTTACTGATCAGCAACTAATTTACTTCACGAATAAGAAAATTTCAAACCATGCTCTATAGCATGTATCCTACACCTATCACAATGTAGGAACTATTACTACTCTGTTTTCAACATTCTGTGACAACATATTAACCTACACAAAACTCCTGAGCTTGTTCTCACCATGGAACACTGTACTATACCTGAGATGAGATACTCCTTCTTTCCATTAGTGTCCATGGTGACTCCACACACAGCTGAAGAAGGTGCAGTAAAAACCATATCAATGTGATGGTCTGGTCCTTTGAACATCTGTATAAAGGTTTACACATGAGCTATAAATTCTGCTTTTATGTAAAAATGTAAGCTTAGACGTTAGCTCATTTTACCTTGATCTGTTTGATGTCATACTGAATCTTCTTGATGGGGTTGCCATAAATATCATTCCCAACATTCACTTCTTTTCCTCCTACAACTTTTGCTCTTATCACTGAAACAAAAAAAGATTACAAATTATCAACTTGCTTTTTGTAACCCTAATTATTATCATAATTATACAGATTGTTGGTAAATATGATTATTTTAAATAAATGTGAGTAAAAAAAACGATTTCATGAAAATCAGGTATGAATTGTCAATAATCTGACATTAAGATTCACCACCTCACCTAAGCTTAGCCAGTGACTGGTTTGCCTTACTAAATTCATGGCCCTATCAAAAATCCCATTTCCTGCTGACGGAGTGTTTCAGATCAGCTAGCATGTGGGAGAAGTGCCTGCACACGACTTGCTGACACATGGCAACTATTTGCTGAGTCCTCTTATTTGCTTGCTTTTTATATCCTAGCTTCTGTTATCTTTTAAGCTGTTTTTTATTTTATTTTATTTATTTTAAGGAAAAAAACTAAAAGAAAAACTTTAAATTTTGTGTATTAGAAACTAACAAAACAAAAATGATAATCGCATAAACACCAAAATAAACAATAAAAAAAAGCTGGCACGCATTAAATTAGACAGGTTTAGTGTTAATCTTTTTTACCAGCGACAGCAAATACAATAATTCTAATAAATTATGTATGTTCCGTTACAACATTTATTTCTGTTCATTTTATTTTTACTAACCAAAAGTATTGTATTTTATAAACAAAATTGATTTAGTATGTTCATTCATTTTAAAGGCCATGTTTTTCTAAAGGAATAAAACCTGAACTGCTGGTACAGAGAACATTCAAACCCCTATAAAATAATGTTATGTGTATTTATTACATTTATCCAAAGCGACTTACAAGTATTCCAACTTGGTTGGGACCAGAACAAAGGGTTGATGCAGCACTCTAGTAATGTCACATTGGTAATGTCAGTGGACCTGGGATTTGAACCCACATTTAATTTAAACTGATTTTGTTTAAATAAATGTAAAAAAAAAATCTTGAAACCACATATGAAAATGACAAACTACTTTTTAAGCAGAATTTCTAATGACTGTATATTCGCCTCAAATCCTAGCTAATAATCTTGCAGCAACAACACAGAAGACTTTGCAGATGTGTCCCGTATGTTCAATGTCAACAGAATAACTGATCCAACTTCTGTTGGAGCTGTGGTGTCATCTCCACCTCAGCATCTGCATTTGCCAGCTGCAAACTCATGCCATGTGCTTTGGCAGTACAGGCAGTTTTAATCTACTGACATTTGGGATTTTTCTATAAACTACTGAAGAAAACAAAGCAAGAAAAAAAGAGGCTTTTAAGAAGGTGAATTAAAAACAATGTGAAGGGAGAAAAAAGAAGTCACGTGGAAGAAATATATAAAAGAATAACTCTGAGACTTGGGAAATAAGAGTTTTTTTTTTTATTCAGTATATTTGGCAGGCATGAATAATATGAGGTCATAATTTATTTGTGCCAGAATCAGGTTTTTCAATCACTTTACTAAAAAATCAAGCACCTAGGCATGCAGACTGTTTTTTACAAACATTTGTAAAAGAATGACACCTGTGCAACAAATACAATCAACTGTCAGTCACTATAAAAAAGTGTTTGGGTATGTCAGCAACTAAAGTGTGTCAGCAACTCAGCCACAAATTGGTAGGCCCCGTAAACTGACGGAGCGGGTTCAGCGGATGCTGCTGTGCATAGTGTGAAGAGGTCGCCAACTTTCTGCTAAGTCAATCACTACAGAACTCCAAACTTGATGTGGACTTCAGATTGGCTCAAAAACAGTGCTCAGAGAGCTTCATGGAATGCAAAGCATCGGATGCAGTGGTGTAAAGCACACCGCAACTGGACTCTAGAGCAGTGGACAAATCACGCTTCTCCATCTGGCAATCGGAACTTGTCTGACTACATTGTGCCAAGTGTAAAGTTTGGTGGAGGTGGGATTATGGTGTGGGGTTGTTTTTTGGAGCTGGTATTGGCTCTTTAATTCCAGTAAAAGGAACTCTAAATGCTTCAGCATACCAGGACATTTTGTACAATTTCATGCTCCCAACTTTGTGGCTCCTTCCTCTTCTAAAATGACTGTACACCAGTGCACAAAGCAAGGTCCATAAAGACATGGATGACAAGAGTCTGTCGTGGATGAACTTGATTGGCCTGCACAGCGTCCTGACCTTAACCCGATAGAACATCTTTGGGATGAATTAGAACGGCGACTCCGTGTGTGACCTCCCTAATGCGCTAATGGAAAAATGGTCAAAAATTCCCCTTAAACACACTCCTAAACCATTGCCATATATACTAATAGCCTAACACTAAACTTTCAATGTATTTACCTGATTAAGTAATGGGAACAAGCCCCCATATTGTTATATAAAGCTGGTATCCATACACATGGCACTGTAACAGGCGCTTTTTTGGAGTAGATGGCCTCATTTACTCATGGGTTTACTTTATAGGCTGAAAGTAACACAATTACAAACTTTTTACAGCTTTCTAAAGTCAATAATTGTCTACTTCAGCCTTGCATGCTTTTGTGTGGATGTCAACAAATCCTCTGTTTTCATGTTGCTCAACTGACAGTAGAGGAAAATTATTCTAAAGTAACAATGCAACCATGAGTCATTTCTTTTACTGAAATAATTTACCTGACGTGACAGGCTAACAAGAAATGGACGCCCCCAGTCCTAAACATAGAGGCTTTTAGCTTTGTGAGTGGGCAAAACTCCCACTAAAGTGACAATGCAGAACAAAAACCTCTTCAAAATATCTTATAGATGTGGCTTTTCTCTACATAACCTATTTCATACTTCAGTCTTGGTTTGTTACGCCACTTCATATTTGATCTTTTGATTAACCGAAAAAAGCAGTAGAATTGTACTCCGTTAATTACCTACTGCAATAAGGTTTTTTTTTTTTCACATTTCCAATTTTTCTTATTACGTATTTAAAATGAGCACTAATACTTTATTGTATATGTAACAGGTAGCATTATAGTCCTCTCTCCAGTATCAATTAAATTTTCTTAATTCCACTCCAACCTCCTTGACTGACCCACATTCCTGCTCCTTGATAATCATGTCTAACCCACAGAGTCTGCTCTCTTGGCCATTGACTTAAACCATTTACTTACATATGCACATATCATAATCATACTGTCATAGTTTCCATGAACATACCCACCATGAGGGCTAGCCACATCCTGAGGTTCTGTTCCATTGCACAGCTTTTAGCAATCTTAGTCATGTTTAAGCCAAGGACTGCTCTTCCCACGTTTACCTTTAGCCAGTAAAATCACAGAATTTATTCAAATAAAAAGATGAAAATATACCCACTAAGAAAACTAAATTAAGAAAGGAAAAAATTGACTGATCAAGCTGTTTTATAATCTAACCCCTATACGGTCCTCAGCGTTATAGTCTAATAATGTCACAAGCTGTGTGCTGACTATAGCTTCAGCAGTTTGACAGATGATCTTTTCATCATTTGGGTTTGGTCTTATGGCAGTGTGCTTATCAAAAAAAGAAAACTGATCTGGTAGTCTAAGAAATTAAAAGATTTTTCATAAATTGTTCTGTTGAACAGGCAGTACACACTCAACACATTGGGTTTGTTATTCGGAACAACAACATTATATTTGACTGCAATCACTCTTCTTCTTCCTTTGATGGGTTGTACACCAGAACAGTAATTGAAGTACCACTGAGCTGGTGGCTGTACATTTCTGTTGATGGATTATTCTCATTAGAGCAATGTTAAAAAAAACACACTTCCACTGCTGCATCTGATCCACTTAACAAAACACAAACAAACCAGCACTGCAATGCTGAAAATGATCCACTTCCCTAATAATACCATAGTGGTATTGACTGTCTCAGAACAAAGTAAAAGGACCAACATTGTATGCAGAGAAACAGGTGGACTACAATCTGTAACTGCAGAACTACAACACTTCTGTAATAAATTGAGTTCCATTTCACAAAATTGCTTCAGTTCTTTAGGTTTGTAGGCATTAGTTAATGCTTCACCACGGCATTTCAGTTGGATTGAAGTTCTAAATTTGACTGGCTCATTGCAAAACCTCCATTATTTTCATTTTCAGTCATTCAGTTGAAGATTTGATGGGGTATTTGTCCTGACAGTTTTATGCCCTGCTTTAGCTGTATGACAGATGCCCTTGCATTTGACTAGCATGTTGCCCAGTTTCTCAGGTAGCACAAGACTGAATTATCATTCATCCATGAACTCTTTAGATTCCAATTTGCAAAACCTTTTGTAAATAAAAAAATAATGCAAAAGAGGCTTTTTTATGTTTAAGTGCTGAACAAAACACAATAAGACAAGAAACACTTCTTAATCATTAAAGTCAAGTGTTTAATCCTGACCCATTGCCATGGGTGTTTTGGAATTCATGCTACTAGGTAGGGATTTTTTTTAATGATTTGCTTTTTTTCTAACAGTTCTGTCCTAAAACACAAATCAAGAATTCGAAAGGTATGGTTGGGAAAAGTACTTGACTGACCCACGCAGATCCTTTACCCTAACCTTATTAAATGACCAACTAAAACAACTAACATATGACGATATAGAATAGAATGGCACTTGCTAAATCCTCTTGTGCAGCATTAGTGTCTGACCTACATTTTACAATCTATTAAAAAGCATTCCTCTAAGAATAGATGCAATAATAGCTTCAAGAGATCTACAAATAAAAATGTGAAGTCATAAAACATTTTTTTGTGTAATGGTCGTCAACCATCTGGAAGTAAGAAAATCCTACGATTAGGCTTATTAGGCTATTAACTAAAGTATAAATAACTGCATTTAAACAGCAGAAGTATTTTGGAAAGGCATTCGATATAAAACAACACCCTACCATCTGTAATTTATAACATGGATCTAGTAGTATGCCAACCAAAAATATAGGCTTAAATAAAGCAATGGTTGGGGAGGGAAATTAAGTGTAAATGAGTCATTTAGAAAATAGTTTCTACAAGACAAAGACATCTCAAAATCTACTGTGAATTTGTTCTTTTTTAAATTCAGTTCCTACGATAAAATAGCAGAAAGACACTTAGCTTAAAGTAGCTGAGTGGTTAAATATCTCACCAGACACAGTTACCAGCATGTCTTTTTACACTAAGCACAGTAACTCGAATGTTAACACTGTTTAGTAGCCTTTACAGCAACCAGGCTTTTAATTGTGGTTACATTTAACTAATCAACATAGTGTAAACCACTGACCTGCAAAAAAATATATATTTGTAAAATTATTAATCTCATTAAAATGCAGTGGAAATAACTAGATTGATAATCTATATGGGCTGTATTTAAGTGCTTGTGATTATTTGCAGAATCC
>JAOUQT010318363.1:0-14367 GCA_025769995.1 Xyliphius kryptos | reverse complement strand
AGACCTTGCATTTTCCAACATGACAATGCCAAACCACATACTGCATTAATTACAGCATCATGGCTGCGTAGAAGAAGGGTCTGGGCACTGAACTTTAATCCATAGAAAATATAA
The DNA here is from genome assembly GCA_025769995.1 of Xyliphius kryptos. NCBI lineage: Eukaryota > Metazoa > Chordata > Actinopteri > Siluriformes > Aspredinidae > Xyliphius > Xyliphius kryptos. The sequence goes on along the minus strand of JAOUQT010318363.1, from coordinate 14,253 downwards.
TATTTTTTTTGTACATCTGTAATTACCTTTAGGTTTTAATGTTATGGCTGACCAATGTAAATCAGTCTACATATGCGGCTGCATCTTTATTATAATTTCACTTCCCTCTGCTGGCACTGGTGATAAATTACTGTTCCACTGGTGTGAGTGCATGTGCATGTGTGTGTATTTGTCTTGTTCTCACCACGTTCTGAAAGCAGCAGTACAGGTGGGTGAGGTATGGGTGTGAGTGTGCGAGTGTCAGCACTCGTTTCTCTGTCATCGTGCACTCGACATCATCATCTTGAAGAATCACGTCCTTCTTCAATACTTTTACAGCAAACACACAATCAGAATCGTTCAAGCGAGCCAGCATCACCTACACACACACACACACACACACACAGAACCCAGTTTTGCAACATTCAGAAAATCTAAAACAAAATGTAATTATACTGAATTAAATTAGCTGTAATTAGCAAGTAATTCATAAAATTCATGATTTTACCTATTACCAGCTCTAAATGAGTCATTTGATTCACAAATTCTTTGCTCTTGACAAAAATCATTACTCACTGTGACTCTCTACTGATTCTTTCATCAGTTTGTTTTTGTCTGATAAAAATATGTGTGATTCACCACTTTATTGTATCAATAATTGCTCTGGAAAAATATTAGATTCATTTACGGAGAAGACACTGTGGACTGATCACATGAACTGATTAATGTCGAGGTTTTAAATAACTCATTTGGAGTTAATAGAACTTCAAACCCAGAAAGTGCAAATAAAAAAACCAACTAATATTTATAAATATCTGATTGTTTGTTTATTTATATCTTAACGTCATCTTCCTCATCGGTTGCTACGTTAATGATAGGAACACAAGTTTCATCAAGTGTGGGAGGTTTCATGGCTAAATTGGACAAGCCTGGTGGCCAATCTTCATTAATCATTTTCATTGTGTCATTTCCAAGACAAATTGATGCTGTATTGGCCACAAAAGGAGGCCCTACACCATACTAATAAATTATTGTGGTCTAAGACCAGGTGTTTCAGTTTTATTGTCCAACCCCCTGTACATTGCTATTACAATTACTCTTTGGCCAAATTCTATATAAAGTTACTCCAGTTCAAAGTTTTACATTTGGCCCAAATCTGACATTAATTGACACTATATCATTGATCATACGATCAAATAACGCACTCAGCAGATAAACTTTTGACGTCACAATAACTTTGTAACTGCCAGTATATTTATTATTATTATTATTATTATTATTATTATTATTATTATTATCTTTTGTAAAAATAAATGTGCTGAATCATCTGCGTACAAAAGACTTTACATGAATTTACTGACTTAAAAATTAATTAATAAACAAAAGGAAAAATACTGGACCCAATACATATACTTGAGGAACCCCAGAACCAATAGATCTAGGTAATGATGAAGTACTTCCAATATCCAAATGCTGGTTATGTCCTTTAAAGCTATTTACAGAAATATCATTAAAAGCAATAGTGTGAAATTATTTTGAACTGCACTACATTACAATCACATTTATGGTAATTAGCAGTCTAGCTCTTAATCAGAGCGACCTTTACATTTATCTTGTCATACAACTGAGCAGTGGAGGGTTAAGGGCCTTGGTTTTTGACAGTGGTAAGATTTGAACTCATGACCCTTCGGTCTGAAATCCTATATCTTAAGCATAGCTCTAACACTGTCATCACAATGGAGTTAACCATATATCTTGATAGTATATGCTTTATTTTATATTGCTTTATTGATAATGCATGGAGAATTATATGTTGACGGGAAAGTTTTTTTCAAGTTGGTTGTTTGATATTGGCTCTTTTTCGTTTTTTACTGAGCTGCAGGCTGTTTTGGTAGGGATGGTGATAGTGATGGTCATAGAAGTGATAGTTATGATGCTGACTATTGCTGATTATGGTTCTGGTAGTGGTAATGGTGGTGCATATGCTGATACTGGTGCTAGGGGATGGCGGTAGTAAAAATTATGATTGTGGTGATGTGGTGATGGCTATATTGCTGATGGCAGTCCTGGAGATAGTGGTGGTGCTATTGATTGTGGTGGTAAAAGTAGTGCTGGTGGCAGTAATTGTGGTTGTTCTTGTGATGGTAATAGTGGTGCTTGATAATAATGGTGGTGGGCATATTGGTGGTGATACTGATGTACTTGTACTGACTTGTGGTTATAGGGGAGTTGGAGAAGTATGTGGGCAGTGATGGTAATACTGCTTAAAACGCATACATGCATTTCCATACGTACATGGAGTATAAATAAGGCTTTAGTGGTAAAGGTGGAGTTGCTGGTGGTGGTGTGGTGTTGTCATAGTAATGGTAGTACTGTTAATAATTATGCTGGTATTTTTGATGGTGGTGCTGGTGAATGTAGTTTTAAGTAGTAAGAAGAAATCTGAATGCCAGCACTATGCTAGGCTTCATCCCTATTTTACCGAGTCTTGAGTTTAAATAAAAATCCATGCATTTATCCAGTCAGTTTTAACTATAAAAGCAAGTCTACACAACTTTACTGACATATTCACAAGTCAGACCCATCCACTGTTGGACTTTACGCATTAGTTATGTCAACTTTGTTATTCTGCACTACACGAGAACCCGGAGAGCCGATTTCTGATCTGATTTCCAAACATGCATACAGTATAAATATTTATTCTCTTTCATCTCCAGCCACGTTTCCCGACAGATGGTTTGAATTGTTTCGAGTGTTGTTGTACGGCAGAAGGTTTGCCTTAGTGCTGGCATTTGTTTTCGTGTCCAGTCAGCAATATCACTCTGCTCTTGCCTGCATCCCATGGGGAGTTTTTGTACCATGTGGAGGTCATTTGTAAGAATTCCTTACTGGAAGAAAAACAGAAGGGAAACAGAAAAAGCGTGGAGTATGGATTCATTTCTTTTTTGGGTATGGCTGTGCAAAATAGTTTCCTTGCATACAGACAGTGTTATGGACGAGTGGGAGATGTTTTTCTAGACATTCCTGTACATTTAGTTTTGAAGGAAGTCTGTAGAGTAGAAGAGGGTTTAGTGTATAAACATAGAAGAGTCATAAGGATATAAGGATTCTACATATAGTTATGCTAGTTAAAGAAGTCAGTTTCGAGTCAACTATTAAAAAACAAACAATCTTGGAGAAGTCTTAAAGTCTGGAATTTTCTGCTGAAAGTATTTATTGTGGTTAGCGAGATACGTGTGTGATGTTGCTTTGGTTAAATCCCAGATGTTTTCTTTCAATGCTAGTGTTTTGTCTACTCGGCCCTCAGTGATGCAAATTAGGCAGTGGGGTAAACAAATAAAAGAAATGCCGATCATACTGATTGAAGTGCTGTGTATGAAATCTATTAAACATTTAATGCACAAAAGCTTCATAGACACATGGGATAAACACTGTCTTTTGTTTTTTAACGCAGTATTTAAAGCATATTCCATCTAAAGAAGCAACGTGTGGAAGAATGTGGGGTTGAAATGTTTTATTCTCAATTCCCCATGTCGGGTTGATGGCATGGGAGGCTGGGGTGGTCAGGGAGGTAGGTTCGAGTGTTGTATGAGAAAGTAAGATGTGGTTTTGCGACAGGAGAAGCATTCCACGATCTGGGGCCAGTTAAAATACCGTACGAGTGAAAAAAAATGCACCTCAAATCAGACTGCAATTTTTTTTCTGAGAAAACCACTTCCTTTCAAAATTCCTGTCTACGGAATTTCCAAAAAAATACGGAACAGTTTTCTCCAGTGTGTTTAAGAAGCGCAAGATGAGAACCACTTGTAGGTATGAAGCTCTGCTTCAAGACCCTATCTATTCAGTGGTAGCTTGGTGGTTATGTTGTTGGACTACTGAAAGAAGGCCATGTGAGACAAATCCTACTGAAACTTTGAGCACCTTAACTGCTCAGATGTATAAATGGAATAAATGTAATTCGCTTCAGATAACAGCATCCACCAAATTGCTTTAAAGTGTAATCTTTATTAAAATTGCTAATACAACTCGAATTCTAATCAGCCAGTCAATTCGCAGCAGCACATGGTGTAAAACCACAAATCATAAAAAGATAGAAGAGTATGAATAATGAAAAAAAATTCTGTTGCTTTTACATTTACTTCGACTTGTGGTTAGCTTTATTTCATTACTTAAAAAACACCTATTTCTGCATTTCAAGCCTGTAACACATTACAAATATAACAAGTTGGGACGGGGTAAAAATAAGATGAAAAAATTAGGCAAAAGAACTAAGACCAGACCGGTGACAGACCGGTGATTATAATGATTTGGTCTACAAATGGGTTAGATTTAAGTTTGGCAGAGGATTGTCAATGAAATCCATGAGAAAATTACTGAATTGTGTCTCTAAATAGCCTGTCAGTATGTGTGTGTGTGTGCACCCTACAATGGATTGGCGCCATGTCAACAAAGTTGCCGGTGGACCCTGGCTTTCCCGCAACCCTAAAACTAGGATTAAGCGGGTATAAAATATGAATGAATTATTTAATTGTTTAAAAACAGTGTATATCAAAGATTGGACGCAATTTGCGTATTTTATTCACTATCTTGCTAAATATTATCTTTTTGGTGATGGCAATGCATCAATGCTATACAATAATCACATGGCCAAGGGATTACTCTGGGTTCTAAGGTATCTAGGGAATCTAGATATCTAAGGTAAAATTTAGGGTTCTAAGCTAGAATGGACCATCAGACCGTGGAAACATGTCTTGTGACCAGTATTCATTATTCAGTAATGAAATGGGCTCCGTTGACCATTGGATGTGTTCACAGTAAGAATAGAAGAAAAACACCCGAATCACTTCATCACTTGAGCTAGTGCTTGTAGAGCTGAATATAAGAGTTAGTACACTACCAGAAGTGATTCATCTGATAACAATACAACAATTTCAAGCTATTCCTACCATCCAAAAGCTCTTATAAATTATACCTAACCTGTGAATAACAAGACAGTAAATACAGTAATAGGTTGTGATTATACAAGGTGCAAATTTAGTGCTGAAGTAAATGCACTCGGAAGAGGTGTGTCTTCAGTCTGCATTTGTAGAGAGCGAGGGATTCTGATGTTCAGACACTTAAGGAAAGTCTATTTCACCACCTTGATGTTAGGACTGAGAAATTCTGGATGATTGCCATGAATAATGTTGGGTCTAGATGAGCCATACTTATTTGGGCTCTGGGTATGGGTTGGACTTTGAACATTGCCATAAAGTAGCAAGGGCTGGACCATTTTTGCCATTTGTCTTAGCTGTGGCAAAATATATTTTAAGTGTTGTAAAAAAGGAATGTTTTTTGGAATGTTCAGACAAAGCATGAACTATCTATCAGGTTTATTCTGTTTGTTTGTTTATTGATTGATTAACGTTATATTCGGCATCAACGGCCATGTTAATGACAGGAACATAGGTTTCATTGTATACACACATCAATGACAATTTTTTATTTCCAATACACCTAGCATGCATGTCTTGTACTGTAGAGAAAAACTGAGTTCCTGCTGTAAACCCACGAGAACACGGGTAGAACATGCAAACTCTACTCAGTCCTTCTTGCTGCAAAGCAAACAGCATATCCACTGTGCCACTGTGCCACCCCTATGTTGTTTATAATTAAATAACAGCCAAATTGTGAACTTTGAAAGGAATGTTGATTCCAGACAGACTGGTTTAATTTTTTTTTTAATCTCATGGGATTTCAACTCCCAAATGTTTAAGCACGAGTTCTGTTAGTGAAAACATCTTGTGGATGAAAGATGGTAAAGATGAATGGCCAGACTGGTTGGAGCTGACCAGGTGCTCAACCAGTCTGTTGGGCTTAGCTTTGAAGAAATATATAACAGTACATTAATTCATGTGTGTGTGTGTGTGGGGTAACTTATATTGAATTGTGACATATAAGTATCTAGGCAACAGTTTAAAGATTCTAATAGCATCAGTATACTGATTGTAGAATTGTAGAAATCATTAGCATCATCTCGAATGAGACAGAGGCTCATACACAAAGTTTTCATCAACCATTGGGAAATATTCATCTTTGTAAATAGAAATATAGTTTAAATACATTTTAAAATTACTAATAATCAATATGCTTAATGTTATTGCACTTTCCTTTGTATTGCAGTTACAGATTTATATAAAAGAGCAGTTTCTTCAGTAAAGAGTTCATAAAATTGACCTGGTATTGGAGGAATATTTTATTTTGTTAACTGTATGTCTATCTCCAAACAGGAATGTATTGTGAGGACAGAACACAATCTTTATAGCAGTGATTAGGAGATACGTATTTCGTAACGCACATCATATGAGCTAAAAGAGCATATGATTGGGTTACACTCTTGTCAGCCAAAAACAGGAATTTGACACCACAGGGGCACATTCTAGAGAGTTAAAACTGGATGAAACATTATTTTAATATTTAACTTGCTTTTTATTTGATATTTTGTGTTTTTCAAAATCTCTGCCCACATAAAAACAGTATAAAAAATATTAGCATAACTGCACCTGCCCAATTAAAATCATACGCTATATCATTGCTGTGTGATGGTTGGCTGTAGAGATGTGTTATGTGGGATCGGTATAAACTGACTGAACATCCCTCTATCGTCTCAGCTGTTGCAGCCCTGAGGAGTTCAACTCAAATTACAAATACTCTTGACTTTTACCAGTAGTGTACAATCTACCAACTTTAGGACTAAGATCTGAGCATTAGTGAAGACTAAATTGCATTGTGTCAATATATTTCTTAGCTTAGAAAGGTTTCTAAGATGAAAAAGGGCTGTACTGGAAATCTAAAAGAGCTTTTAAAAGACAGGAGTCAATAATCACAGCAAGATCTTTTATAGTGTTACAGTAAGCTGGCTTTAAACTTTACAGGAAGTGACTGATATACCACCCAGAGTAATTGCCAAATCAGAAATCTTACTTCTAGCTGACTATGGCCAAAGAATGAATAATTATTTTTTATCTGAGTTACGAAGAAGAAAGTTACAGTATATAGCATTCATTGTCTAACAATAATACATAATCCTATTTTGCTAAGAAAAACCCAACTCTGAGGAAGAACAAACTTTACATTAGTCTGCTTTGAGACAAGCTGATAACATTCAAACGAATAAGATCTACCAGGAGAGGACCATTCCCATAACTCCAACAGCATTCTCCAGTCTATGAAGAATACTGTGATCAATGATATCAAAAGCTGCACAAGCAAGAATACACAACCCTGACCAATAGAAGGTGGTTTTTATTTGACACTTTATTCATCAAGTGGCATCACAACATGTTTCCAGTCTTTTGATTATACAAAAATATATATTTTTTATTTGTCTTTACATACAAAAGGTAGGTTCCCAGCTACAAAATCTTTCACTGAGACACATTTATAGTGGTCTCTTACATACTTTATTTAATACATACATTGAGGAAAAGAATAAAAGTCTTTATAAAGGTAGATAATACAGGAATATTGTCTGGAGTAATCTTAAACCAAAAGATTGAAACCCCACCCATGTTACAGTACACACCTCATCCTAAAATGTACATTATTAAAGGATGGCTTCTCAGTTGAGCGATATAACTGCTGATGATGACCTTTTGTGGTAATAATGCCGGTGGCGATGGTACTAGTGTTGTTCTTGATGAGGATGATGATAGTGGTGGTGTTGCTGATGCCTGTGAACATGTTGATGATGATAATTATGCCCAGCATTGATGAAAGCTTTGGTGGTAAAAATGGTGGAGGTATTAGTGTTGGTGGTCTTGATATTGGTGTTGTTGCTGGTACTTGTATTTAAGGTAGTCCTATGGTGGTCATGGTGGTACATGTGGTACTGATCATAGTGCAGATGGTTATTATGGGGGTGATGTTGGCACTGATGTTGGTGAATTTGATGTTGAGGATGATGGTGGTGGTGGTGCTAGTTCTGGTGGTATTAGTGTTGGTGGTCTTGATGATGGTAGTGTTGCTGTTACTTATAGTTATATAGTAATAATGGTAGTGGAGGTATTACTGTTGGTGGTCTTGATGGCGGTGATGCAGGTGATAGTGGTGGTGCTTATTGTGCTGGTAGAGATAAACATTCAGTATAAACTAGACTGAAAACCAGCCCCTGCTAGTTTCATTAATTATAAAAATTATATTGATAATGACATCCTGAAGTAAAACAATAAGACATTATTTCGCTGTAACTACATAACATCTCATTTTTAATTTACACAACACGTTCAAGTGTATTTAGAGATGACGTTTGAATAATGCACTACATTCTCAATTAATATTCCCAAACCCCCATGTAGCCATTCTATTAAAAAGCATCCTTCCTCTGGGCTAGGAATTTGTTCAAGTTAAATAAGCAGATCTCACAAATAGCTTTTGCAGTCCATTCGAGCTGTGTTAAAAGGTAAGAACTTTGTACCCTTTAGCTTTAACAGTTATCATCACAGACTAAAACTTCAACATCGCATGGCAATTGTCCAGTGAAGTAGTCTGCTCAGTGCTAGCCCAGTGACCTATTCAGTCTGTGTACACTAAACACAGTGCATCCCGGTCAGAGTCATGCTATAGTCAAGTGGTTGTTGCGCTCCCCTGTGGGCAGGAGGTCTTTCTTTATAGGAGTTGGTGGAACTGAAGAGCCTCTGTCTTTTGACCTAAACAGGTCTGATATGTAGAAAACCTGGAAGATGAAAAAATATTTAGAATACTGCAGTTTTATTTAACAAAATGCAAAGATTAATAAAATATTTTTTCACAGTCCGAATAAAAACGAGGCTTTCCATTAATCCATCATATTAAACATTCTGCTGTCTTTTCAGCGCCTAATAGTTATAAAAAGTGTTTGAGACAAAAAATTCAATGTGGGCCAACCAGTGCCCATCAGACAACTCACAGGCAGGAAGAACCCTAGACAGTAGTGCACACACATTCACATACTAAGGGCCACTTTAGAAACACCAATTAATGCGCATGTCTTTGAAATGTGGGAGGAAACCGGAGCAGCTGGAGAAAACCTGTATGAACGCACATGAACATGCAAACGCCACATAGACATTTCACAGGTTGCCCCTAGGATCAAGCCCAGGACCTTCTTGTGAGGCAGCATTACCCAAAGAGAGAGAGAGAGAGAGAGCAAGACAGAGAGCAAGAAAAAGAGAAAGAGAGAGAGAGACAGAGCAAATGTTTTTTTTAATACTGCAGTTTTTATTAAAATAATAATAAATATAAATTTACTGTTATTACTAGTTATTACTGTTAATTTTAGATTTACTGAATGTATTAGTTATTATTAATAAACAATACAGGATCTTCACAAAATCTACATCACAAATATGTGTGTGTGTGTGTGTGTGTGTGCGTGTGTATGCGTGTCCATCCTTACAATGCAGTAAGCCACCAGAGCTCCTTGTACAAATCCAGCCATCACATCAGTAGGGTGGTGCTTGTGATCAGAGACGCGAGATAACCCGGTGTAGAACGCCATCATGAGTAGCGTGAATTGCACCAGGGGCCGCAGCAGACGCGCCCCTTCCCAGGTAAACCTCGACTGCAGGTACAGCTACAGAAACACACAAAACTGACGTTAATATAAACAACTTGGTGCTGATCTCTCTAGTAGGTTTCATTCATTCATCTTCTTCCACTTAATCCATACAGGGTCACAAGCCAGCTGGTGCTCACCAAGCAACTCTGGGCACAAGGGCATGAACAACCCTAGACAGGGCACCAGTCCATCATAGGGCACACACACACACTCACACTCTAAGGGCCACTTTAGAGACACCAAATAATCTAACATGCAGAATGTGGGAGGAAACTAGGGCACCCAGAGAAAACCTGCACGCACACACACTGGAGAATATGCAAATTTCCTAAGTTTAAATTAAATCTTAAAGAAAATTGGATGTACTTACAACCAAATAGAGCATGGTGTACATGGAGAAAGAGGCATGGCCTGAGAAAAAGGACTTCCTGTGGAAAAAAGATAAACAAAGCAATGCATAGTCATTATAAAGACATTATACATTTACACACGAACGCGCAAAAATAAATTTTTTTCACACATTCCGAACATCAAAAGGTGTAGGCCAAAATTTGGCAAGTACAAGTGGTTTGCTGTTTTTTTGTGCATGTTTATTACAATTGACCTTAGGCTTACGATAATGTTCATTTAAGAATTAGGATGTGAACAGACATCGGAAATCACTGAGCGTGAGAATCGAGTGTATTGGTATATACAGTCGGTGGTCATAAAATTAGAATATCATAAAAAAGTTCATTTATTACAGAAATTCCAAAAGGTTTGAGGACCATGGTATCTTAATTGTCCAGCAAACTCACCTGACCTTAACACTATAGAAAATCTATGGGGTACTGTGAAGTAGAAGATGCGACAAGCCAGACCCAACAATGCAGAACAGCTGAAAGCCACTAACAAAGCAACCTTGGCTCCCATAACACCTGAGCAGTGCCACAGACTGATGTGCTCTGTTGGTGTAAGGCGTAAGCTGACTGAGCCTCCAAATCTCATGTCAGCTAATTCTTGAATGAGAAAGATTTACCTACCAAAATAAAGTGATTTTACAGTATTTAATACAAACATTGGTTCATTCATCACAACTTTAGACAGGACGCCAATTCATAATAGCTCCATACGCACACAATCACACACACACATTCACAAGCTAGGGGCCACTTTAGAGACACAAAGCAACCTAGTATGCATGTCCTTGGAATGCAGGAGGAAACCGGAGTACTCAGAGAAATCCCGCATGAACACGGGAAGAGCATGCAAATTCCATTCCTCCACAGAGAAATTTCCCAGGTCACTAAACCCGTGTCATTCTGATTAATTAATGCAGAATTTATAAAAAGTTACCACCAGGGCTAATTGGAGGCTCTTAACACAATTCATGTAAAAATCAGAAAAATCAGAAGAAAAATTTTTCTTCCACAGATGTATTTACACCTAGCACAGGATCGGTCCATGTTGCTTGTTTCATACCTGGCTTCTTGAACCCTGCTGTCGTCCCCTGTGCACATGTAGTCTGTGATGTAGCCCAGTGAGCAGTTAATCCTGGAGTAATCGGGTCTGCACACATCCATGAAGCGAGGACGCAGACGCCCCACCGACACTTTGGCAATATCGGTGAAGGACTGACTGATGGCGCAGCCGAAAAGGAAAACCCCGAGCTGCTTGTAAAGTGCCGAGAGGTACGGGTTCCTGATGAATGAGTTGGAGCCCTCATGGAGATAATGGATACGGTAACTCTCGCCTACGGTGATCTGTGAAGAAGTGAGATGATGATATTGATGATGAAATAGGATATACTGCCATGTGAGCTTAATCTAGCATTATAAGACATATAATTTATAGTTTATTTAAAATTCAGATTTTATGTGAAGTGGTCGTTTCTCTATGAAGTCCTGTCTCCGTAGAAATTACAATCGAGCATTACAATCATTAAATATGTATGGTGAGTCACACAGTGATGACAAAAGATAGCTCAAGCCCATTCCACTTAAGTGTGGGTGAAGGCAAGTGGGGAAGTGTGACAGGGACAATTGTGTTCTGGTTCAGGGGAACCATGCTAAGTGTGAGTACTCTCTAACACTGTCGTATTCGACATCTTGTTCACATGACCTGGTGTATGTGGATGTCCAGGGTTTATGCTCTAGTGCCACTGATACAAACCCGATTCCAAAAAGTTGGGACAAAGTACAAATTGTAAATAAAACTGGAATGCAATAATTTACAAATCTCAAAAACTGATATAGTATTCACAATAGAATGAAGACAACATGTCGAATGTCAAAAGTGAGACTTTTTGAAATTTTATGACAAATATTGGCTCATTCAAATTTTGTAAAAGAGTAAACAATAAGAGGAAGGTACAAACAAAGTGACTGGTGAATGTATACTCTTTATTCTGTCTTCCACAGCTGTAATAACTCTACAGCTGTGGACTTGTTGCACATTCATTTTTGGACCGATCATTTTTCATGTTTATGTGATTATTCTCTATATTCGGGTCACATTTTAACATCATTTTCTCCTCTTAGTCATAATTTAAACCATATGCCCCAGTATAAACCCTCCCCCCACCCCCAGTCTTGTCTGCTGCTAAGCTGAGAAGTGGGTGCGAAGGAGAATAATCGGGGGGTTATGGCTGTTTTTCATACAGAGAATCGCTGAGCTAGCCGTTTCATCTCAGACGGATGGAATGCTGTTTGGTTTCCAGGCTCCCAGAGTTCTAGTGCTAGTCTGGGACCACTTAGTCAGTTCGATCAAGGATGTAATGCGAGCCTCAATCAGAATTCTCGCACGGAAACACCTGGACAGTACAGGGTTTGAGTTTGAGTCGTATGAAAAATCCACAGATGAGATAACTGGCCCTCGAGACTTTTCTAGGGAATGAAAATGAAAAACAACTTGGTCCAGACAAGGGAGTTTTCCCTCTCTTAGAAGACTTTCAGTTTTCGAAAGAAGAAAGCAAAAAAATCTCTACAAGTCACTGAAAAATATTGTTTTATGCAATGCACAGCTGCACCCCACAAACTTAAAAGCCTTACTGACATTTATACTGTCTAGTACGTGTTTAAACTTCTCCGAACACACTGGGGTCATTGAGTTCTTCAAAGATTCAGTTACACCTTAAATACCACTGCCATATTTACACAATCACACTAAGCCCGGCATATTTCACATTTCCGTTACACCTTAAACAGTGTTTCCTGGACAAGACTACTACCTAATGTACAGGGTAGAGAGCTAGGGAAACAAAAGATTGACCAATTTGATCCCCCTCAGTGCCGTTGAGCTAGGCAACTAACCACCAAATGCCCTCCTGCGCCTTTATAGGGAGGCAGCAAATTGCTCCCGATGTAATAAGTGCACCCCCAGATGGGTTAAATGCAGAGAAAGTATTTCCCTACAGGGTTTAATAAAGTATAAAGAGTTATTATTATTATTATTACAAAGCTCCAACCTAGAGAATAAACAGCTATGTTTGCTTCTTTTTATTCTGTTCCACCTTAAGTTCTGCAGCTCTTACGAAATTAATGTTAGCCACATTAAATAATGACACATATTCTTTGATAAATGACAGATGCAAAGCGTCTTTATGCATTCGAGTGCAATCAAACTGCTCTATTCTTGTAAAATCATTTATCAGTTATTATAAAGATGTTTTCATCCAAAGCAGCTCGACTGAGAGAGATAAATCATAAACATACTGTGTGATAGTGCTTTAAAATGTGTTAATCTTTAGAATGTTCTATATTTCTGCATAAACCTGACCCAAACATAGAACTTCCACATTCAGTAGCTAGTGTGACCCCCTTGTGTGGCAATACCTACTACTACCGTATAACTATTAACAATAACCACTCACACTTAAAGTACATTCATTCATTCATTCTTTATCTTCTGCTTGATCCACACAGACACAGAGGAATTATCCTTTGATTTGTACATATTACAAGTAACATGAGAATTCAGGAACTGTCTAGGAACCCTAGACAGGGTGGTACTTCATCCTAGGGTGCACACACTATGACATTAAGGTCCACTTTACACAATATGTGGATAACGTCTAAACATCATCTAGAAATTTCACGAGTCCTCCCATAGGATCGAACCCGGCTTCGGGTGAGGATACAGTGCTACCCACTGTACCACTGTGCCGCCTTTACAGTAAATATCTCTGCAAAAAGAGAGAGAAATCCTTACCGAGAGGATGACAATGAGCGTTCCGACTGCAGATAAAACCCCATCGCTGATGGTCTCTCCGTCTTTGGCCGGGTACTTTATGGAGTCGTCACTGCAGTAGAATCCGCGCCGGTATGGCCGGACAGCGCTGGATTCAATGATCAGGAATGGCAATGCGGCTAAATATAAAAACATAAGAAGAAATGACTTGAGATTCATACATGGAGTGATTAGGATGGTGTACTGTACAATAAAGAGACAGAATAACTGGTACACCAGTGTAATATTTGCAGGTTCCCCATAGGAGTGTAGGGAAAGTCACATACATGGGTTAGACAATGAAACTGAAACACCTGGTTTTAGACCACAATAATTTATTAGTATGGTGTGATGGCTCCTTTTGAGGCCAATACAGTGTCAATTCGTCTTGGGAATGACACATACAAATCTTGAACAGTGGTCAGAGGGATTTTAAGTCATTCTTCTTGCAGGATAGTGGCCAGGTCACTACGTGATGCTGGTGGAGGAAA
>JAOUQT010318350.1:0-14367 GCA_025769995.1 Xyliphius kryptos | reverse complement strand
TAAGTGCCTCTCATTTCTACCTGTTGTCTGTTCCATTCGCTTAACAGCAAGTGAAACTGATTCACAATCAGTGTTGCTTCCTAACTGGACAGGTTGGTTTTACAGAAGTCTGGTTTACTTGGAGTTACATTGTGTTGTTTAAGTGTTCCTTCATTTTTCTGAGTAGTGTATATTATCCATACAAACCTAATGCTTTTTCTTTGCAGTAATTCCTTTCAAAACTGATATGAACATTGAGCTTCAAGAAAAAGGACGTGTGCGTTTCTGGGCCCAGATGGCCAAATTTACCTCTAATTGCCAAGTGGAGTATGTTTTCAATGATAACATCATCACACAAGGAAAGGTAAAGCAACTCTTCAAACTCCTCTTAGAATGTTTTCTCCTACATAACAACTGTAATACAGCTCTTTATTTCTGACTTAGAAATACACAATGAACTTTGACAAATCCACTGGGATTATCGAGATGTTCATGGATTCCTTGGAAGTCACCGATGAAGGAACCTTCACCTTTAATCTGGTTGATGGTAAAGCCACAGGTCGAACCAGCCTGGTGCTTATTGGAGACGGTAGGTTTGAGAGATCGGAACGTGCCTTCATTGCCTAATCTCCTCTAGATGGCAGGAAAAGATCATCGGCGGCTCTGCAGCGCTACGTGATCTGAATAAGGCCTTGATGTAGTGCAACAATTACCACGCACAGTATTACCTTCACTGCTAAATACATTATCATGCATTCTGTATTGATTAGGTTACTCCATTATTAAACAGTATTATTTCTTCTACACCCTGTATTGAATTTAGCTTCAAGTTTATTATCTGCTTAGGTGAGAAATAATAAGGGACTATTTTTAGCATTTAATGATATTATGGCTAAGTGGTATGGCATTTGTCAGCTAATCAAAAGATCCGTTTAGGTTTTGGTATCTCTGCTGAGGATTCTGAAGTAGTAACTAGGGGTATCCATAGCCTAAGCCTATATCATATCATTCTGTTGCATATTTGTTAAATTGTTAACACATTAAAATTGATACTTTATCAAAGTGTTAAATGTATTGAATGCAATTAAAAAAAACCTAATCCTTAATGCTTTAAAATAAGATCCATTCAAACTCAGATAAACAAAAACACATGACCGATTACACCTCGTCATAAATTATTTAACAGAAATGCAGTACTGCAGTATTGTAAAATAAGTACATTCTTTTATTATCTATTGAAATTAAATAGCGGGAAGGTACTGCCAATCATGTAACTGATTAATTGTTCATCAGTGAGTGTGATTACCTTTATGGAAACACAATGCCAAGGAGAAAAAACATTAGCAAGACACTATCTTAGAGAAGCAGTTATTGTTATCAATTTGGAAAGCATTATTAAGTTGTCATCATTTTAAAGTCCGTTATTATACAGTGACATTATTCACCGGTGGAAAATATTTTGACATTGCTCCCAGAATGGACATCCCAGCAAATTGTCACCAATTGTCACTGTGTAATGCGTAAAGAAAATGAACAAACAGGCATCCAACAAACATTAAAATTCTACAGGCATCAGTGACATGACAATACAGCGGAAAACCTCAGAATCAGTCAGCTTCATTGGCCAAGGAATGTGTTGTAGATTTTGTCTTTAAACTATAAATTATACACAGTACAGTACAATAAATATATTGTACTGTGTATAACGTATAGTCTCTTTCAGGGGTCAGTAAGGTTTTTGATTCAAGGGCCACAATGAGTCTATAATTTGACTCGCTCCCCACATTTCATTTCTTTGGTGCGCTTATTTTCACAAAAAGGGCAAAAAAGTAAAGTAAAACGTTAAATACACCAAAGCAGTGAAGCACGCCATCTATCAGGAAAATACAGGCATAGCAGAAAAAGAAACACTATTAAGGTCTGATAATAGAATATTTCGTTAAAATAGTTTGGACAACTGGCGAGCCCACAGGCCATAGTTTGCCCGCCCCTGGTCTATATTGTTTATTGTATTTCATAAAATGGGTAGTTCCAGTTCTTAAATCTGATTGGCTGAACTGTTGACATCACTCTGTTGACACCTCTGACCTCTTCACGTTCGTATCAATATGTGCTATTCAACACAATTTAAAATCATAAAAACAGATAAAAATAATCTGTGTTCTGAAATTTGGCCACTAGATGGCAGTTTTTGATTTTTAGAGAAACTGAAATCCTGTTACTCAGGGTCAGCGTTCACTTTAAAAAACCGGACTAGATTATGTCACGGAAAACCAGTTTACCAACGATTTAGCTTTTAATAAACGAATTTATTAATTGAATACTGTTTTATATGTAAATGCAATAAGGCACTCGAGGTTGTGCATCATTGTGAATAAATCATGGGAAAGATGTATAATTGTACTCCACTTCATGTTGTGCGTAATAACACCTCGTTTCCGTGAATTATTCACAATAATGCACGTCCTTTCATACCTTCCGCAAAAAATTGCCAGCAGAAAACCTTTTCTTTCCAAAAAAACATAGAAAGAAAATTCCTAAGAGCGATGTTGGGATGATTGGCCACATTTGGCAAAAACCAGAATAAGCATATCAGCACTCCACACCATACCAGCTTTCAAAAACATTGATGGGGGTGTAATCCACGTGACATATTGTCATTTGTATAATTTAATATTCAATAAACTTGTTAACTTATTAAACTCTAGTTCCTAAATAATTTAATAACACAGCAGATTTGCAGAACCTCATTTTCTTGCCATCTCATTTTGAAGATTACAAGACAAAATTACATTCTATACCTTCTAGAAGACCCATCTTGAGGTGTGAAAGAGTTAAAGGGCATTGATTCCTGACCTTTAACAAATTAATTTTGCAGTCATTCACAATTAAATGAGGATTTTTGTTTAATTTGCTTGCATTTTTATAGACATTCACTAGAGCAGGACTGCAGGTCATTTTTGAACTGATGCAGATTGGGTTTTTTTTATGTGGTTTTAGGAATGCAATCAACAATGAGCGTGTTTCTCAACCTACAGTCAGTTCTACTTGCATTTAGGCAGCTAAATGTTTAGCTTTTTTAAGATTTAGTATTAAAGAGTAGTTTTGGAAAATCTAGAATGTGCCATATTAGTTTATTCCATTTTTAGGTGATTTCAATCATAATATCAGTGTATTGACGGCACAGTGGTGTATTGGTTGACACGTCCACCTCTCAGCACTGGGAATCCGGGTTTGAATTACGATTTGGATGGTTCCATGTTCTTCCTATGTGGGGTTCTCCTGTTTTCTCCCACAGTCCAGAAACGTGGATTCAGAGTGAATTGGCTGGTCTAAATTGCCCCTATAAAGTGCTTGTATTTGTCTGAGTGTGGGTTTAAGTGGATTGGTCCTGGGTGTATCTACCCAGTGCCCGAAATGTTCTCCCCTGGATGGCCTTATAGAACCCACTCACACTCTTGCGTTTGCATTTGGTCATTTAGCAGATGTTCTTATCCAAAACGAATTATAAGCATCCCAACTTGGTTGGGGTCAGAACACTAGAGTTGTTTTATTTACTACAAAATGATTGATCCAGCAGCCCTGGAGCAATAAGGGTTAAGGGTCATACTCAGGGACCCTCATTGATAACTTCAGTGGGCTTGGGATTTGAACCCACAGCCTTCAGATTGATAGCTCAACACCTAACCACTGAGCTACCACACCCCATTAGCACTATAGTAGAGGATTAAGCAGAAGATAATGAGATTTTATTTACTGCCTGGTCTTCAAAACACACACGCTCATTTCAAAGAAGTTCTCGAACTGACCTTCAGTGGTCCAAATCAGTTTCTACTTTATTTTCTGTCCTGTTATAATGTGTCGATCCTTCTTTATGCAATCTTGAAATGCAATGGATTCTGTCACACTCTGAGATTGCCTTGAAAAAAAATCTGTCAAATGAATAAATAGAAACGCTTTCTTTTTACAGAGTTTGCTGAGCTTCAGAAGAAGTCGGAGTTTGAGCGAGCCGAGTGGGTCAGGAGACAAGGTGCCTTGTTGTCGTAGTTCGAATATCACATTTGTTATATCTAAGCCTCGTGCCTTTAAACAGTGGCATTCTTTCTGTTCTCCCCTCCAGGTCCTCACTTTGTGGAGTACCTGAATTTCGAAGTCACCAAGGAATGTAATGTGTATCTTAAGTGCAAGGTAAGGCTGTGCTCTGGAGAGTGAAATAATGATTTTTTTTTCTCACTCACTCAAGTCAAACTGATTAATTTTTTATCCTTCCCCATTTCCCCTCGACCTGCTCATGCTCTTTTCTCTAAAGGTTGGAAATATCAGAGCTGACACTGAAATAAACTGGTTTAAGGATGGAATAGAGATTGAGGAAGATGACGAGGATGCACAGAAAATTGCCCGTGCGGAGGGTATGCTTTCCTTCAACATTGGCAAGGTGAGGACGTTTGTGGGAATTGCTGGGAATTTAGATTGAGAAATGGAGCAAGTTAGTCACGAACTACTTGCAGAGGGTTTTCTTGTTCATTCCAACTCAGTTTGTAGAATTATTACTAAACAATAATATTGGATTCAGGTTCAAATAAATCTGTCGTATTTGTATAATTTTAAAACACGTTTTTGTTATTATTAATAATGGTATATAGTGCTATAAATTATAAGTTGAAAATAGAAATAGTGTACCAGTTCGTATGAACATCCCTTTGGTTATGAAAATCCTGAATTAACTTCCAATAATCTATAATAATCCTGTTTATGATATTAAGATTATTATATAATTTAGTGTCATCTAGACCAGTGATTTTCAACCCCTGTGCCATGACACTTGTGTGCCTCCGTTGATTGTCATGTGTTCCGAAGGAAAGAAATTTTCCTGTTTATATTGTCACTACAAATGATTTGGCGTTGTTGAGTGTCTGTGCCAAAGTGTCGGCTCATTAAGTAATTAACCCCTTATGTCTTTGTCATAATCAATTATCACATACAGCATTTTTAAGTTGAAAAGTTCCATCCATTATCTTCCGCTAATTCCTCTACTGTGGTCACGGTTGGGGGAGAACATCTCAGGCACTGGGCAGAAACATCCAAGACAAGTGCGCCAATCCATCTCACTCACACATCCACACACAAACACACATTATACGGGGCAATTTAGAGCATTCAATTTACTTGGAATCCATGTTTTTGGACTGTGGGAGGAAACCGGAGAACCCGGAGAAAAGCCACGCAGACACGGGGAGAACATGGAAACTCCACCCAGATCGGGATTCAAACCGGGAACACCCAGCGCTGAGAGGCGAACGTGCTAACCACTAAGATTTATGTGTTTGTATAATACAAGCGCTTTACCTTTTTTAAGTGCAAAAATACTATGAAATCTGTTGCATAAAAAGTCAATTATATGGGTAAAATATTAGCTTTTCATGGTAAGCATTTTGTGCGTATATATAAATTCTTGTGTAAGAGATTTATTTCTTACAGTAGGGGTTTTTACGAGTTAATCCCACCCACATTTGTTAAATCTACTTGGGATTGGCTATTTAGGACCCCCATAGAATCCATTCAGGAAATAGAGCTATTTCAACATTGCTCACATTTTCCACAACATATTTATGTGAGATGAGCTTTTCAAGCTTGACTGCTATAAAAACTTAAAAGAGAGAGACTGAGAGTAGTTGAGCAAGAGCTTCCTGTGTGCCTCTCTTCAATCCCTGCCAGAATAACAGCTTTGTGTTCATCTAAACAGGCACACGTTTCACACTGAGAAAATTCAGAAATTATATTGTTGGATATATTGAGGTAGTGCTAGCTCAGTGGTTCGGGTGTTGGAGTTTCAATCCGAAGGTTGTGGGTTCAAATTCCAGGTCCACTGAAGTTACCAATGTGGGTCCTTGAGCAAGACCCTTAACACTTATCGCTCCAGGGTTCTGTATCACCCCTGTATTCCGACCCCAACCAAGTTGGGATACCTGTAAGTCGCTTTGGATAAAAGCGTCTGCTAAAGAACTAAATGTAAACGTAATGTACGTATATATGTGTGTTTTTTATTTTATCTAGTTTGTTGGCACCTGTGGCACTTTGAGATTTGTTCCAACTCTTATTGCTCCAGGGTTCTGACCCAAACCAAGTTACATTTACATTACATTTACATTTAGTTATTTAGCAGACGCTTTTATCCAAAGTGACTTCCAAGTATCCCAACTTGGTTGGGGTCAGAACACAGGGTTGATACAGAACCCTGGAACAATAAGTGTTAGGGGTCTTGCTCAAGGACCCACATTGGTAACTTTAGTGGACCTGGGATTTGAACCCCCAAACTTTTGATAATCCAAAGCTAAATGTAAACTTTATTGTTTTTAGTAACTTTTTTAAAGGGTGGTGTGCCGTAGGATTTTATTTTAAATGTAAAAAACGTGCCGTGGCTCAAATATGGTTGAAAAACACTGATCTAGACTGCTTTGTATTCTGGTCAAGCTGCAAGTTAGTGCATGTCAGGCCGCAGAGGTGAGCCTCTAATGCCACTCATGCGCTGAGCCACTGGCATTAACTGTGATGTCTGTCTAATTCACAGCTTGTTAAAAAGAACGAAAGAGAAGTGAAAAAGAAACCTGCTGCTGATGGAACCCCGAAGAAGCCCAAAGTCTGCAGCTTTTTCTTTCTAAGTTAACGCCGATTCTCGTGTTCCCTTTTGTGTATTTATCTGTGTCACTGTCCTCCATCCTATCTCTGGTGTCCCTGTTTGCCTGCAGCATCCACCGCAGGAGAAAAGCTTGCCTTTTCGGATTTTCTTTCCTGACTGTCTGATTTGGAAAATGTTTAACATGTGCTCCATACTACGCATGTGGTCAGTTTCTATCCCTAAGCCTTTCTAAATTCTTTACACAGCTGTCGAAGAAAGATGCCGGCGTCTATGAGGTCAAACTGAAAGACGAAAGAGGGAAGGATACAACTTTGCTGGATTTGACCGACGCAGGTAGAACTTGCTTTAAAACCAAATAAATAGAAGTACAAATTCTACAAATGACTATTTGCTAAGCTGTCATCTTTCAACAGGTTACCAGGCTCTGCTCAATGAAATGTTCAGTGTTATCGGTGAGTTCCATTTCTTTATTCAATTTCTAGCTGGCGGTGCATCATGTATTACATTCTATTGGCATTCATCTCACTCTGGTTTTCAATGTTACAGCAAACTCGTCGACTGAGCTACAGGTTCAGAGCACAGAGCATGGAATCATCCTCTATTCCTTTGTTGTTTACCACACGGAGGAACTCCCTGTTGGCTGGCTTCACAAGTAACTTCTTCCTTTATAAGTTACAATTCATACCTCGCTCTCTTTCTTTCTCAAAACATTTCACAATTTTAGCTCACTGAAATATGGATGTCAGGCAATTAGAGCGTCTAAAATTACACTCTGCTTCAGTATGTGTCAATGTTTCCTGCAAAATCCTGTCACTGGCAGTTTTTAATGCAATCACAAGCTTACTGATAATGAGATTACTACAGATGGCATCAAGGTAGCATGTAATGTCTAGCAGCTTTGATACCCCGCATTAAAACCACTGCCTGCTTAATATTCCCAGTCTTGCAATCAGGTTTCTTGAGTGCATAGCACTCCCAGAGTGAAGAAAAACCCAGCGCGAAGCCTGGCTCTTGGAGAAAGAGCTTACATATGCATGAGCAGTGTCATAAGTTACACTCCTGTTCTGATTGGAATTGAACGCTGCATCAAATCCGAACAAAGCAATCTTCACATTGAAATTTTAGTTCAGAAGAGCATGCATGTATCTTTTGTTTTGCTGTAGAGCCAGTTGACTGTGTAAAGTTTTTTATTTTATTATTACTCAGTCTGTTTGCTGCTATAATGAAACCCTAACAGTTTTACAAAGCACTCCTTTGATTGGTTGCTTCTGCTGTATCCCTGGAGTCAAACACTTTGTTTGTGTCTTCTCAGAGATGCCAAGATCTCATACTCTGAACGAGTCAAATGTGGCGTCACAGGTGAGCAGCTGTGGCTTAAAATCAACGAGCCCACAGACAAGGACAAGGGCAAGTATACAGTGGACATCTCAACTGGCAAAGGAAGCATCAGGAGGGTTCTTGACCTCACTGGACAAGGTTCCTAAACGTCACTTTTTTTATTATTATGATTCAAGTAAAGCTATTTTGGTATGTACTGAATGATAATATGTTTTAATATATATGTTGATATACGTTTATAGTTTGGGAAGAGGCTTATGCAGAGTTCCAGAGGCTGAAGTAAGTATATGAATAAAAATGAAGAAATTGCAGGTCGGATAAAATCTATAATGAAGAAGGCGTTAGACTAAATGTATTAAGTTTATTATGCTACAGTACATTAAACCACCACTATTATAATTATACAGGTTTTAAATACTGAATAAAGAGCATCAACCCTCTTATGCCTCAGGAGTTGGCAACCTTAAGTTTGTGAGTCACACATGACTCTGTTGACTGACAGACAAATATGAGTTTTTTTATAAACACAGTATTCATTCATTCATTCATTCATTATCTTCCGCTTATTCCTTTATGAGGGTCACGGGTGGGGTTCCCTATGCCCATCCAGGGGAGAATGTTTCGGGTGCTGGGCAGATCCACCCAGGACAGGGAACCAATCCATCGCTGGACACACACTCACACATCCACACAAACATATACACACTAAACGGGGCAATTCAGAGCATTCAATATACCTTGAAGCCATGTTTTTGGGATGTGGGAGGAAACCGGAGAACCCGGAGGAAACCCACGCAGACACGGGGAGAACATGGAAACTCCACCCAGATTGGGATTCGAACCGGGAATCCCCAGCGCTGAGAAGCAAATGTGCTAACCACCATGCCGCCCTAAATATATGGGTATATACGGGTCTCAACATTATGCTACTGCTGGACTACATTTTTGTGTAGGGGGAGGTATGGGTTCCCATGGCCATTATACACCAATCTATTGCTGGGTATACACTCACTCACAGACACACTATATGGGGCAATTTGGAGCAGCCAGTTTACCTTAAATCTATGTTTTTGGACTGTGTTTGACTAACGGTATTAAGACTGTTTATGATGCTACAGTGTATTTAACCAATATTATTATAATTTTGAAAAGTTTTCAATACGGAATAAACAGAATTTAGCCTCTAAAACAGAAGTTGGGAATCTTAAGCTTGACTTTCTTACAGACAAATATGGGTAGAGTTTTTTTTAAAAACAACATTTTTATGCTGACTGCACTGGTGCACCAAAACATTGTGAACCAGAACATCATCCATCCATTTATTCCCCCATCCATTATCTTTCACTTAAAAATACCAGGATTGCGAACAGGGTTTCCCATGCCCATCCAGTAACAGCGCGCCAATCTGTCACTGGGCAATGTATAGGGGCTATTTAGAGCAGACAATTTACTTTTAATCCATGTTTTTGGACTGTGGGAGGAAACCTGGAGAAACCCACGTGGTCACAGGGAGAACATCTCCACCCAGCTTGAAATTCGAACCTGGAGTCCCAGCACTGAGAGGGGAACGTGCTAACCACTGTGCCACTGCGCCACCCACCAGAACCTCATTTCCTTACATACTGGCACCACAGCAATATGTTTTATAGTACAGCACAGTAATACAATTTAAGTGTTACCTGTTTTGTTAGTTTACAAACCCGCTGAACAAAACAATATATTTTTCAGTATATATAAACACAATCAGTAGTTATTTTTGATTTGGTTGGGATTTTGCTCTACCATGAATACAGGTTGCAGTTTCAGACACACAAACACACACACACACACACACACACACAAACACCCTTTTTTTTTCCCCATCTACAATCACTGCAGAAGAGCATCATGGTCAGAATAAATCACAGCCAGAGTAGAGACGCTTCGCCACCGAATGCGGGTGGGAAGAAAAAAATAACGCCGCTTACATTCTTACACACACACACACACACACACACACAGACCTGCTAAATGTCAAACCCACTGGTGTGACCAATAAAACTGTTTAGTTGTACTTGAGTTTTATGGTCGCAAATTTTAACCTTATAAAACCTAATAAATCATTATATGCTCATAAAGACAGCAATAATACATAATGAGTATTTATTTTAAATGGTTATAAGCCCCTGATCTATGCTCAGCCGAATTCTATTGGCTGAGCATAGAACAAAAGGTAAACCCTTTAGCAGTGATTTCGGTCGTCTTGTTTAAAAGAATTTTACTAATCTCAGGTGGATTGTCGTGATGTGGGGCTCCTTTGCCACTTTTATAAACTGTTATACAAGACTAAATATTCTCAGTCGCCCTTGAAGCAAACGCTCTGACTTCAGTGTTGAGTTTAGCTGTATCACTTTAGTTTTGCCCGACTCTCGTGTTATGTAAAAACCGCTCTAACTTTGTGCTTATCTGCTTCCTTTCACAGGGCTGCAGCTATAGCAGAGAGAAGTAAGTGATCGTCTCTGCTGCTGTCATTATTTTGTTCTTTCCTGAAACATCTTGTTCCAAAGTGTGCTGTTTCTATTTTGGGCTTGTTCTCTTCCTGTCCCACCTGCATATCTGTTGTAGCTGCGATGCAGGAATAAGGGTCCTTTCTAAACATCCGCAGGCCTTTACCATCAAGTACATACAGTACATATTGATGGCTTAAAGTATATATTGATTTTATCTGATGGCTCAGGGTCAACAACTAACACTGCATAGTTTAAGCCGGATGGGTCCTCCATTTCCATTTGGTCGTTTAGCAGACGCTTTTATCCAAAGCGACTTACAAGTATCCCACTTCATAGTCGATACAGCGCCCCCTGGAGCAATGAGGGCTAAGGGTCTTGCTCAAGGACCCACCGTGGTAACTTCTCTGGACTTGGGATTTGAACCCACAACCCTTAGATTGCTAGCCACTGAGCTACCACACCCCATGTCATCTAGTGGCCAAATTACAGAATGCATTTTTTTTTTTCAAATATCGGAAAAATAATGTCCTGTATCTCACACATTGATACGAACGGGGTGTGTGTTATTGTCGATAATGTCACGGCCGGACAAACGGCTCAGCCAATCAGATATAAGGAGTGGAACCTTAGTTTTGTTTAATGATGTGTGATATAACGTGATATAAGGTTAAACGTCATGCGTCATGACGTATAGTGGTGAAGTGACAGGACCTGTGAGGAGACGTGTTTAGAAAAGTACAGATGTTTGAACTCACACGCCACCTGCAGGTGAACCTCGGCATGTCCTGCACCGTCAGCATTTTCAGCTCTGCACCTGTAAACCCCAGAGTTCTCCGTTTTGGCCGAGCGGATGACGAGGGAGCTGGTTGATGCATCATGTCTCACTGCTTTGATGTCTTCATTATTTTCCGTGATGCTCAGTCCATCCGGACCCGTCCACCCGATCCGGTCTGCTCCCCCTCTCACTGAGGACGAGAAAAAAAACCTCAGGTTACTCTCTTTAAACGCAACAAAACAACATCATATTATCAAATCATCACCCGTCTCACCTGAACACACAAACGTCTGAGTCTGTCCTACATGAATGTGTCCACCTGAGGGCGCTATCAGTACCTGCAGGAGGTCTGTGGGAAGAACAAGATGGTTAAATAACAAAAATAATCTACAGTACAGGGCGGCATGGTGGCTTAGTGGTTTGTATGTTCTCCTTTCAGTGCTGGGGGTTCGAATCCCAATCTGGGTGGAATTTCCATGTTCTCCCCGTGGGTTTCCGCCGGGTTCTCTGGATTCCTTATTTCAGGGGGACGGTTCAATGGGGAGGCGATTTCGCATTTTAGGAGATGATTCAGTACTTCAGGGGGACGATTCAGTACTTTAGAGGGACGGTTCCTTACTTTAGGGGGACGGTTCCGTACTTTAGGGGGACGGATCCCTATTTTAGGGGGACAGTTCCATACTTTAGGGGGACGGATGGCATCCCTCATGTAGATGTGTTTAAATAAAGAGCAGGAGATCTGTTCTGGATCTCGTCCTCATTCCCTCAGACCTTCGAGCAGATGATGGATCTCAGAGGGTCCTCATATCTCAGTGTTTACAAGCAGAGTCAGTTCTTCCTGCAGCTGGACGGCGCTCAGGACATTTTCCATCCTATCCCGGTTTAATAAATCTGACTTTATTCCTGCGGGGGCCGTGTGTTAGACTTTCCTGGAGCAGAGCGGCGACATCTTTCCAAAAGAGGTGGTTTGATCGTCAGAGCTGTATTGTTTTAACGTTACATCACAGAATAGTTTAAGTATGAAGAGATTAAAAACCCATTGTTTCTGCTCAGATTCTTTTTCTCGGCTAAAACGTGTTGGGCGGCCAAGACGGTCAGTCCTACAGGCACCAAACGTGCAGCTGGTGGGCATCTTCACCGAGAACAATAACCACGTAGCTACCACACCCATCATTCATTCATTCATCATCTTCAGTTTAATCCTCTACGAAGGTCGTGGGGGTTCGAACTAATACATGGAGACAGATAAAATATTTCAGAACAGGGGCCCGATTTTGGGCCCCTTATTGTGGTGGTTGTCATGATCATAAAACAATGGGAACGTCATTTAGAATGTCAGATCAATTGAGTGGGTTCCCCATGCCCATTCAGGGAGAACGTCTCAAGCTTTGGGCAAACGACACCCAGGACAGGGCGCCAATCCATCACTAGGGGCACACAATGACTATAGGGGCAATTTAGAGCAGCCAAATTACCTTGAATGCATGTTTTTAGACAGTTTTTTTTTTCTTTAACCATAAAACAGAGTGTGCGGCACGGTGGCTTAGTGGTTAGCATGTTTTCCTCTCAGCGCTGGGGATTCCCGTTCCGAATCCCGATCTGGGTTCCCATGTCCTCCGTGGGTTTCCTCCAGGTTCTCTGGTTTCCTCACACAGTCCAAAAACATGGATACCAGGTAAATTAAAAGCTCTAAATTGCCCCCATAGTGTAAGTGAGTGTGTGCACAGCGATAGATTGGCACCCTGTCCTGGGTGTATCTGCCCATATACATTATGTTTTATACCTCAGTTGACCCCATGGGGGCCGGATGTGGCCCCAGGCGCAGAAATGTCTTAAATCTTAAAGCTGCAGGATAAATTATAATTCATTTAATTTCAGAAATCAGCCTCTCAATTCCATTCATCTGAGTATCTTCCATTTAATCCTCTACTGTGGTACCATGACACCCAGGACGGCGTGCCAATCCATCACCGGGCACACTAAACACTAAACAGGGGCAATTTAGAGCAGTCAAGTTACCTTGAATCCATGTTTTTGGACTGTGAGAGAAAACCGAAGAACCTAAGGAAACCTACACGGGGCACGGGGAGAACATGGACACTCCTCCCAGTTTGGGATTCAAACCTGGATCCCCAGGTGAACATGGTAACCACTACGCCACCGTGCCTCCCGCCTTTAATTAAAATAACTAAAAAAACATTAAAAACCAGAAAATGCATTTGTTTTTTGACTTTCAAACTTCTCCTCACTGTCTGTAGTTGAAGGTTATTGATGTTTCTGGTCAGTTTGTGTCTTTGGGGTCTGCTGGAATTTGGGAATTGTTTTGGTTCATTATTCTGTTTGGAAACTTCTGGAATTTGCTGGGATTTTGTGAAATCCGTCCGTTTTTCCACCTGCGCAGTGATTCTGGCAGCACCCCCCCCCCATGCCCCCAAAGATCAACACACCCACCAGCAAAAATGTTGTCTTTAAATGCAGGTTCTTGGTTTTCTTTATCATCCCTTCCTCATTCAACAGCACTTGAAGGTTGTGTAGAAAACTTTGGACCTTGAGCGTTGGGTCAGGGCTGCAGGTCAGGTTTCCTTCTGATGACTTCTCCATGAAGATGGTGTTTGTGTAGGTGGACCCTCACTCCTGACTCAGCAGAACCTTCCTGCAGCTCTTTGGCAGACATTCGAAGAGGTTTCCTCTCAACACACGAGCAGCTCCGTCTCAGAACAATCATGGTCTTCCAGAAACCACAGAATATCAACTTCCAAGTCTTCTAAGCTTCCAGAGCCTGGTGGACGCTACAGTATTAAACTCCACATTTATTTTCTATAAATTATGGGTTGTGTATTTTGGATTCTCTGTAATGAATGAACTGGATCTACAGGGGTTCGACAAGGAACCTGAAACATCTGGTTTTAGACCCCAATCATTGATTAGTTTGGTGTAGCGCCTTCTTTTGCGGCCAATACGGCGTCCATTGGTCTTGGGAATGACATCTACAAGTCCTGCACAGTGGTCAGTGGGATCTGAAGCCATTCTTCTTGCAGGATGGTGACCAGGTCACTACGTGATGCTGGTCGAGGAGGACGTTTCCTGACTCGCTCCTCCAAAACCCCCCAAAGTGTCTGAATAATATTTAGATCTGGTGAGTGTGCAGG
>JAOUQT010318337.1:908-14369 GCA_025769995.1 Xyliphius kryptos | reverse complement strand
GAGCAGTGAGCAGCCATCACAGCGCCCGGGGAGCAACTGGGGGTTAGGTGCCTTGCTCAAGGGCACTTCAGCCATGAGTTGTCGATACTTGGAATCGAACCTGGAACCTTCCGGTCGCAAGGCTGGTTCCTTAACCACAAGCCTACGATTGCCCCATGCCCAGGCTGATCACCTTCATGCTTCATGCAGTAATTTCTGAAAAAGGAGCCCCGACCAAGTACTAAATGCATTTACTGTACATACTTTTCACAAGGCCAAAATATCTGCATTAAATTTTTTTTTCAGTTGGTCTTATATAATATTATAATTTTCTGAGATAATGATTTTGGGTTTTTATTGTCTGTAAGCAATAATCATCAACATTAACAGAAATAAACACTTAAAATAAATCACTGTAATGATTATATAAAATGTATGAATTTCACTGTTTGTATTGAATTTATAAATTAAATAAATAATGAATGAATAAATAAATTAATTTTAGATAATAATCTAATTTATTGAGATGCACCTGTACATTCAAGATCACAAAATGTGCTCTATTGTATCTGATCTGAGGAGGAGATTGTAACACAGAAAACAGATTGTTGTGTTAAAAAACAGATCATTTATCCTGCTGAAAGATTTTATTAGAAGAACATGGGTGATAAAGGTTAGACGTGGTCAGCACCAATAGGCTGCTGTGTTTCCACAATAGTCAGTTGCTATTTAAAATATTCCTCACACACCACCAACACCAGATTAAAACCACTAGTACCAGCATGCTTTCCTCTTTTTATGGCAGTAATTGAGGAAACAAGACTCAATAGACCATACAATATTCTGTCCAAATTGCATCCTCTGTTGCCTGTTCTTTAGCCAGTTTTCTTTAGCTGATGTAATTAAATAGGATCTCAAATAAAATCCCAACTAAGCATCAGGGAGATGACAAAAATCTGCTGCATGAAAAAATTATCTGCTGCAAAAATCGCCCTGCTAGTTTCCAAAGCATGCCGTCAGTCTTTTTGAGTACACGCATTAAGTCTATGTGTTTTTGTGAGAAAGAGAAAGAGAGAAAGAGATTTAGATACAGAAAGTGTGTGAGGGTTTGTAACTCAACACTATCGTCTGGTATAGCTAGTATTTCCAACGCATCAGGTTTCGGTCGTTTAGTCTACATTAGTAACCAGGCACTGTTTCCTCATCTACATAATGACTTAAACACCACTCTCACACCTACACACAACCTCTCTCTTTCTCTCTCTCTTATACACACACACACAGTCTAGACAGCAGAGTATACAATTTGTTAATAATTCATCTTGAATAAGTATATCAAAATATGTATATACCCATAATTCCTTTAGATGGTGACATACAAGCCCCGATTTTAAAAATTAATATTTTGTTTTAGGATAAATGCACTAGTGGGTCATGCATTTTGCAGATAGGTCTTTATTGGCGTGATGTCACAACTATAGAAACCATCAATGTTATACAGAAACATATTAAAGGTTATGAATGAATACTGTTACTTAATCAAGATTTTCAAATGAAACAATTCAACCAGAAAATGCTGACATTGTCTAATGCCTTCTAGTAGTTCCACTGCTGGTAAAACAAGGGTTTGCTTACTATAAGCTACAGATCCCAAATGTTGAGCCTTAAATATCTTGAAATTAGTTAGTCATTACTTGTATATTGAAATTACAGCTTACCATTGTTGACCTATGAGCAACTACTTGAATATAAAACGTAAAATAAAACCAGCATTGTTAGCATTGTCTGCCATTATGCACAGCTCGCTGGGTAATTTCCCCTCTTTAAGACCTTGTGTGAAATTAGTAAACAGACAAATTAAAACAAAGATACAAACTCGGAAACAATCAATTTACTTTTAATTTACCATATGATACCTACAAAGGAAAACGATGAACAATATTGCTAGAAGCTTAGACTAAATAAAGCAAACTGACATGACTTCACTTGCCAAGAATCCACTCTTAGTCAAGAAGAGGACTAGAAAGTTTGACAGTTCCTTCAATCATCAGAAGCCCACTGCCAATTTATTGAGAGAAGCTGAGCTAGTTGGTATCAGACGGGTTGGTCAATGCTATGTGACAATTACTGTGATATTTCTTAATTCATAATATAAAGTAATCCTATATCACAAACTGTAAATATAAACTGAATGCAATAATTTTATGCCAAATATTGGCTCATTTGAAATTTTGTGACAGCAACATATCTCAAAAAAAGTTGGGACCGGGCAATAAAAGGCTGGAAAAGTTAAAAAAAAGAACAGCTGGAGGACAAATTGGCAATAAGTCATTAACATGACTGAGTATAAAAAGAGCGACTTAAAGTGGCAGCAGGGCTCAGAAATAAAGATGGGAAGAGGATCCCCTAATTCTGTGCCGACAAATAGTGGAGCAATATGATAAAGGAGTTTGACAGTGTTAAATTGCAAAGAGTTTGAACATATCATGATCTACAGTGCATATTATCTTCAAAATATGTCAGATTCTCTGTGTGTAAGGGTCAAGGCCGGAAAACCGTACTGGGTGGCCGTGATTTTCTGCCCTTAGACGGCACTGCATAACAGATCCAGAAGAGCAGATGTTTTCTCTGGGCCAAGGTTTAGAAGACTGTGGAAAAATGGACTGTGGCAAAGTTGAAAACTGTTCTGTAGTCAGACGAATCAATTTGAAGTTCTTTATGGAAATCAGGGATGCCGTGTCATTCGGACTATAGAGAAGACAGATAACCCAAGTTGTTATCAGCGCTCAGTTCAGATACCTGCATCTCTGATGGTAAGAAAGCATTTGGCGCATCATAAAACCAAAGATATGACAAAAAATTACAACTAGAATCCTACATACAAGAATGGGTTACCATTCCTATCCCTCAACTTAAGCAATTGTCTCCTAAGTCCCCATACGTTTATAGACTGTTGTAAAAGAAAAAAGTATGTCTCAAAGTGGTAAACATAGCCTTGTCCCAACTTTTTTGAGATTTGTTGTTGTCACGTAATTTAAAATGTCCTAATTTTTCTCTTTAAATGATACATTTTCTCAGTTTAAACATGTGTTTTGTCATCTATGTTCTATTCTGAATAAAATATGAACTTTTAAAACGTCCACAGCATTGCATTCACTTTATTTTATTTACAATTTATTCTTGTCCCAACTTTTTTAGAATTGGGTTTGTAATATACTAATGCAAACAGAAAAGTGATGAAAGTCACATGTGACTTTATAATAATGCTGACAGACTGATGAAGCCTTTTTATCCAGATACAAATCTAGAGACACAGATGCAGTTTCACACATCTATAGTCAACACTTTATTAAAACGCTTACTTGCATGCAGTATGTATAAATAAGTTAACGTGTGTATTTCTTCATGTGATTTAATAGTTAACCTGCCTGTTACAGGGGAACACCACACTTTCAGAATCTGGTTGACCTTCCTCTCTGACCACCACTTTATCCACAAACCAACCACAACCTCCACCTCGCCCATCATGACCGATTCGCACCCTCCGGAGGGTCCCAAGTGATACAGCCTCTATCACAAACTCATCTACCTGGGGCAAACAAAGAGAGAGAGAAAAAGAGAAAGAGAGAGAAGGACAGATGTTTACAGTTTTGTAGGTTTTTGTGGTCAGCAAGTTTAATAAAAAAAATGCCACAACCACTTAGTTCACTAGAGCAAAACAAATATGTGCACACACTCTGGCCCTTTCAAGTTCGCCTTCAGAACGTAGTCACCCAAAGTTCAGGGTTTCTAGAAATATTAATATTAAATTTTGCAATCCACAAAATACAAAACTACCACATTCAAATGTTTTGATTATGAATGAAATCTGTATATTTAACAAAAATGAATACAAATTAATTTAAATTTTATTTACTAAAAATCAATAATTTATTAAAATGTATCACATTTATTATTTATTAAAATATTATTTATCATGTATTTTCGGTGTAAAATATTTGCTGTGAATTTCTACTGTCACTTTAACCACTTACTACTGAATATGAGAATAGCTTACATTGCCCTTCTCAAACTTGTTGACATTGGTTTTACTCATAAACATAAATCTCTCTCCAGTGTCCCCCAGGTCTCCAACTATGCTCATATACACGCTGGCGTCTGTCCCACTGCCAGTTACATTACCCGTACAGACACTCACTTGATATTTTACCACTGTAAGACATAACAAGGGTACAGAAACATAATTAGACAGAAAAATACAGAAAGCTTTAACATGCTTCATGTCAAAAATGTGCTGAAGTAGTCAAGTGAACCTTCTGTTATGTAAATTAAGACAAAATCTTTTCAAGGGCAATTCATTAACAAATAACAAATTCATTACAATCACCTGTTGACACTTTAGATTTTACCTAATTATTACACATAAGTTGCCACTGTGCCATTTTTTTTATGTGATGCAATCATGAAAGTTTATTAATTAATAAAATGAGGTTGACCACAAAAAAATTCTAGTTCTTAATGTCTACAATGAAATGAAATAAAAGTTATGAGAAAAAAACATGAGAAACACTTATCGGCATTTTCCAACTTTTTCTGCCCCAACTTTTTCTAATGCAGGGTTGTATATTTAAACTAAACAAACTGGTCCAGCCGAGTGAAAGTTATCTGTAATGCAGGTGCACTGGAAGTCTATTTCCTTTTAATAAACAATAACTAAGAATAGGTTGCCTTTTGTGTCTTTCTTACATGGTAGTGGCTGTGGAACATGAACCCCAGTAGCTGCCAGTTCTCTGATGATCTCCTGGTCATCCTCGTTGATGTCCAGCCAGCGATTACAAGCAAAATTATATTTCTCTCTAGTAAGGGTCTTCATTAATGTAACCTGCATGGACAAACACACACTGAGTTCAAGACAGATACAACAGTTAATTTCATAGAGAACAAACGGAGGAACAAATAATTATTCTCACTCTGCCTAGATGCCAGCCGGAGAAAGGGTGTCTCTTCTCATGCCAAATTCTCAACTTTCTTATCTTCCCAATCTCAGGCATCAAAATCTACCATAGTCAATCAGGGAAAAAGATTGTTAGAAAAATATGTACTGAATATAATAAAAATAATTTAAAAATAATAATAGTAGAACAGTTCATTTTCAGTACCATGAACTTGTCACATTGGCCCTGCTCGAAGCTGTCTGATTTGCTCTCCAGCTTGATCTCGTCACTCTTGCCTTTTTCTCCATACACTTGAATAAATATCTGTGCATCTGTACCTGCTCCTTTCTGCTCTGATGTAAAGACCCACAGAGACCACGAGTACTCTACACATTAGACAGAAATTGGTTTTGTTTCCATGTGATGTATTGTTTGTCATTTGCTCATCTCAGTATTAAAAACAATATGACACTTTTATTGAGAACTTTCCATTAAGCCATTAAATAATAATGACTGGTGAATCCATGTTAATTTTTTTTATGCATACTAGTGCTGTCAGACAATTAAAAATTACAAGCATTGTGATTGATTCATCTAAATGAATCTAAGTTAATCAGGTACATATATTTTAGTGTAGCTGTATAGTGGACAAAGAACATTTTCAACGCTTTATCTCAATCGCATTCCCCTTTGCATGTGTACAGGGAATAAGTCAGCCATGGCAAGAGATGCTTGTTGTCAGTTACAACACATTGTCAAGTTACATTACATGTATGGCATTTAACAGACACTCTTATTCAGAATGACTTACAAAAGTGCTTAGTCGTTTATTTGGAATGGCAGAGCTAGTGCTTGTTGATCTGTATTTTAAGTAGCTAGAGTTAGTATATTTCCAGAAATTATGCTTCTGATACTAATACAACAATTACAACATTTATAAGTTAGAACAGGTAACGTTTGGAGGACAGAATGTCTTCTTAGAGAATAAGTCGCAGGTTTTTTGATAGCCAGAAATCTTGCTTGTTTGTGGGTGACCAAATATTTATTTTCCACCATAATTTACAAAAAAATTCTTTAAAAATCATACAATGTGATTTTGTCTCTCATAATTGAAGTGTACCTATGATGAAAATTACAGACCTCTCTCATCTTTCTAAGTAGGAGAACTAGCACAATCAGTGGCTGACTAAATACTTTTTCCCCACTGCATACACCAGTAAATGACAATTTAGCATTTCCAACTTGCCTAGCGTGCATGTCTTTCGACCGAGGGATTACCCAGAGTAAACCCACGTGAACATGAGAAAGACCCACCCGCAGATCGAATTATCTGCATAGAAATATAATAAAAGTGGATTTAATTTGCATTTATGTAATTGCCGCTCACTCATTTCATTTGAGAAAGTCCACAGTCCTTTGGAAAAGTCTAATCAAGCCAGCCGCCACTTGGCTGGTGATACTTGTCTATTTTAGCTATTACAGAATGAATGCTATGCAGGGTACGAAAAGTAAGACAGCAGTAAAGTTAATGGTTATTTATATTGCATAAATAATTTAAACAGAAATCCTCCATGCATTTTTGTACATAATGACCCATAATAATGCAAATATTTAAAAGGTTTTACTGCACATTTTTTGAGAAAATTTAAAAAATATACATTTTAACAGGATTAATAATTTTCTTATCTTAGATGCATTTATCCATCTTCCTTTTAAACCACATGGGCTTGCAGTCCAGCCACTCAGCAGTCATACACTAAGGGTCACTTTCAAGTCAGCGATTAACCTAATTTTCTTTTGTTCACTTAAGCTGAAGGATTTCTTTGGCGCTACATATCTTGGTGAGATGGCATAATCATAAATAAAGTTATAGTTTCAATATTTTGTTCAAGTATGTGCTCTCTGTTAAATTAGCATTACAAATTCCCACAGCTTGGTGAAAAATATAATTGACAAAAACGAGGGAAAATCAGATGGAAGACAGAAAATATCTCACTCTTCAGTTTGCGTTTGCGAAGTGAGACCATTTCATACAGCTCCCTCTCTACCAAACCATCTCCGTCATCTTCATCCAACCACCGACGACATGGGAAAACCTGTTCAATGCCTGTGAAAGGGCAATATACAGTAACCTGAAAAAAAAAAAAACCCATAAGAATAGAAAGACAACATAGTATTAGAGCATACGTTTAAAATGTATATATTACTATGCAATAAAAACAAAATAAATATTGTTTAAAATTGCATGCTTGCTTTTTCCTCAAAGAATAATGTATTAGGGCTGTCAAATGAACGTGTTATTTTAATTTACAACAGAAACAATAAAACACTAAACATTTTTACCTAAGATTCTTTTTTGCCATATGACCTTGAATTTATTGTGAATATTATGAAGCTAATGTCTCTCACATGCTCGTCTGCTGCTCTAGTGTTTTTTTTTTACATTCATAATGGCAGGATAATTTTGTATTTTATGTTGTTTTAACATGGCTGAGGTCATGTGATAATTCCCAAAAACCTCCAGCCTTTCTTTTTATTCACTCACCCCATGTGCAGATATAATGTGAGAAATAAAGAGAAAAAAAAACTTTTTTATCCCCAAAAAGGCAATATACTAAGGAATGGAAACACCCATTAATGGTTCGTATACAGTATATTTAAAAACATCCAGTGAATATGAGGGCTGTGCTTTATATTTATGAGTAGTTCTAGCTTGAAACGTCACTTCAATGCCATGCACATAGCCACAAGGTTTTTTCCTTTCTTTTTTTTTCTATTCTAGCACAGCACCTGAAAAACTAGTAAGCGGTCTTATCAAAGCCACACTTTAGCAGGGTATTACTGGCCGATTTGGAGTGTACATTTTGAAATAGTCACTAACAATGTGTAATATGATTAATTATGATTAATTACAAGCACATGTAATTAATTCGATTAATGTGAATCATTTGAGACACACCTTCTCGCAGTACCAGCCACAACTGATTCCCGCATTGTCATGACCGATTGTGACTCTACTGAGTGGACTGATTAGATCCATAATCTCCACATTAAAGATGTCAATCTGCGCACGCTCAAATGTTCCACCTTCTAAAAACATCTTCCCGCTATTTTTGTTGCCCTTTTGGCCATACATCACCAGGTAAATCTTCGAGTTGGTGCCAGCACCCCGAATATCTCCAGTCATCACCTGGACGTTATACACCATTTCTAAAGTATATACAATTATGCAAGCAAACACAAACACACATTAGAATGACATCATACAGGTTCATTTCATTAATTATGAATTAAAAATTTTGACGATTCTATCTCTCTCTCTTGTTCTCTCTCAGTTACATACGCATTGGTTGGGTAGCTCCTATGGCCACATCTCGCTGTATTTTTCCATCACCTTCAGCAATGTCAAAAAAAGCATCAACAGGAAACTCATACATTTCCTTATTACCCAAATCATCTATAACCACCTGTAACACAGAGATACATATATAATAAATACAGGAAATTCATTCATACATTTTCTATACCTGCTTAATGCTAGATTAGGGTCCAGGGAAATCTAGTGTCCACCCGGCAACTCTGGGTGCGAGGGCAGGAACAACCATAGACTGGGCGCCAATCCATAACAGGGCGCACATGCACACATTCCACCAATTTAGAGACTCCAATTATCGGATCATTCATGTCTTTGGAATGCAGGATAACACTGGAGAACCTGGAGAAAATCCGCGCAAACACGGAAAAAGCATGCAAACTCCACACAGAAATTTACTTAGTCGCCCCACCCGTGGCTCGAACCCCGGGTCTTCTAGATGTAAGGGCCCAGCACTATCACCCACTATCACATTCTCCACTGTGTCAACTCTTACAAGATCTTACAAGATTTTATCAATAATAATTTTATTAACTAGTAACTAAAGGGTATATAATTCTATAATATCACACAAAAGAGTGTGCTGTTGGTATGAGGATGAAAAGTTAAATAACTAAGATTTTATCTGAAAATGTTGTTAAAATTGCATCTAAATCCCAGATATTTCTTTATTAATTTGTTACAGTCATTTGTCGTTTGTTACATATACTAACCAGCTTTGCTAATTTGCTGTTCCTTTGACATTAATACACACTCTTACAGAACAGTGAGAATAATAGTAACGGTAATGCTAATGATATGTAATAGGTGTATTTTGCCCTTAGACTAGAAGTTTATATGTGAGTTTAAAATATATGCACCCTAATAAGCTATACTGTAGATTTGAACATTTTGATCACCATTTAGTGAAAGTTAGCTTGCTACCTACCTAGCCCAGCCTACCTGGGCTCTTGATGAGGTAGTTATACAAGTCTAAATATGTAATGGCTGGCCACTCCGTAGGATAATTTTCCCACAAATTATTTGGTATAAAAAACAGACACAGAGGGAGGCCAATCATATCTATTTTTTAATATATCTTTCCCTTTCTTCAGATGGAATGGTATCAAAAATGGCAGTTATTGCAAATTTATGATACAAGTGTCTAAAGACACGGTAAGCCACATTTTCCCATTCACTTCTCTTCAAACAGAGTGAAATGTTTTCCCCTATGGGGGGCATGATTTTCCTTCAATAGCATGCAATGTTCTATCTTTATAGGTGAGGTGATTATAACTAAACTCTAGTAAGTGGCACTCATTAAACAAAGTGTGGAACCTGTTGCTGTAGAACCTTGGGATAAGTACACCTTCTGTCTACACCAAGAGCTCCACAGTCAAGACAGGGCCTGGTGTGTGTGCGTGCTAGTTATAAAAGTTCTTATCGGGTAAATGGAAAAATTATAGAAGCTATCAAATACAATGCAAAGTTATATGCATGCATGCTGTGCTTGAAGATGACTATTACTTACGTGGCTGGATTTATTAATGTGTTTTATTGATTAAAAATGGGTGTAGGTAAATAATGTTGTGTGTTAATTGGTTAGTTTTATGTATATGACGTGAATGTGTTTAGTAGGGGAATTAATGTGGTTAAAAGGTATGTGCTTGTATGTGCAACAGTTTGTTCTTTAATAAAGAGCAATTTTCTGCATGTTGGGTGTCTGTGTCCTTGCTGTTATGCTACAATATACTATTTTATGCATAAATGTATATTTATAACAATATTTATTGTTGAGGTTGTTGCTTGAAAGCAAATTTACAGATATGGTATTAGGTAATGTCACTTAATGTCCTTCTGGTTATAGGTTCTGGGTTACTGATCAGACAGTTGGAAGTTCAATCCCCACAACCTGCCACAGTTGGGTCACATTACCGTTGCATAAGATTGTCAAATAACTTTAAAATGATGCGTGTGTGTGTGTGTGTTTCTGTCTCGGATACATCACTTTGCAATATGATATTCAAACTGTGCTCATATAAGTTGAGTAGTCAAATTTTAATCACCTAATTCAAGGCAAGCTAGAACACAATATAATTTGATAGCGTAGTAAATGTGTGTGTGTGTGTGTGTGTTTGTGTGTGTGTGGTGAGCTTCTATCCATGTCCATATCATGTTATAGTCTCTTGTGTAAACTCATAAGAAGGAGACTGACTAATCTAATCAAAACTGCATAAATTACAAATGCAGTTTTGAATGGTACATGAATCATTAATCGATTGTCTAGGTATGCGTAGACACAGGATTCTGACCCCAGTAAGTCTGGATTCTAAATTAATAATGTTTTTTAAAGAAAAAAGTCCATTTCATTTTAAGTAAGTTTACTAGAAGACGTTTGGTTGGGCAGCACAGTAGCACAGTTACAGTTATTGCTGACTCACAGCAATAAGGACCAAGGTTCATTCTGTTTGGAGTTTGCATGTTCTCCCCATAGAGTCCAAAGACATGAATGCTAGGTTAATGGAAGACGCCAAATTGATCATGATTGTGCACTAAATATATAACTTTTTGTATAGATATATCCTTGTTAATGTCATGAAATGGACACTGATGCTAAAAATGATGCTAGAAAAAAATTGTTTCTAGTTTTATTCAGGTTTGATTGGTTTTGCATGAATTTCTTGCTTAAAGACTAGATGGTTTTATTTTTGTGTGTTTGAGTATCTTGAAAATGCATAACCAATTTCTAAAAATATAAAAAAATTTTGTTTTATTGAGGAAGGATTTTAATGCCATGTATAACACAGATACCACTGGCAGAAATAAACATAAAGTTCCAGTTGGCACCGCTCCATCATAGGGCACACAGAGTAACATACATTCATACACCGGAGCCAATTTAGACCACCAATTCACCTAGCATGCATGAGAAAGCACCCAGAGAAAACCCACTTGAACACAGGGTGAGCATGCAAACTCCACACAGAAATTCAAACCCGCATCCTTATTGCTGTGAGGCGCTTTCCACTTCCGGGGTATACTATAATATAGCATTTTAAATGTTACTATCAAAATGTTTGATATGTAATAATAATACACACACAGAGGGTAACTGTAATATACTGTATGTTTATATGTTTTTGCATCTTCATACATTCAGTCATCTCATTCATTTTCTATACCCATGTAATCGTAGTTAAGGGTCACGGGAAAGTAGTGCCCACACGTCATCTGTGGGCACGAGGGGAAGGAACAACCCTAGACAGGGTCAAACCATCATAGGGCACACAGACACACAATCACACACTAACGAGTAATTTAGAGACACCAAGTAGTCTATCATGAATGTCTTTGGAATGCGGGTGAAAACCGGAGTACCTGAAGAAAATCTATGCGAACACAGGGAGAACATGCAAACTCCACACAGAAATTTCCAGAGTCACCCAATTCGGGGCTTGAACCCAGGATCTTCTTGCTGTAAGGCCACTGCCCTATCCACTGTGCCACCATGCCGCTCCATCATCATACAATACATGTATACAATACGTGTACAGGGTTGGCCATTTGTATAGATACATACATAAATATATATGTATGTTTGTGTACGTATCAACCCTAAATACTATATATGTGTGTGTGTGTGCATTCACCCTGTATGTATCCATATAAATGGCCCACCCTATACATTTTTATGCTTGTCTGTGTGTGTGCATGTCAATATACCTTATCACAGCCCCAGCCAGCTGAAGAACCCTTGTTATTGTGTCCAATAGTGATTTTGGTCAGCCTGCCAAGGTTTGGATTCTCAATGGTGAATTTATCCTCATTTCCCCTCTCAAATGTATCCTTCCCTTCACTAACAAGCTTCCTCTCGCCTATACGCATGTGAAAAGACATCATTAAAAAATGCTTTGTATTCAAAACTATGTGTAGTTAAAAACAATTACATCCGAA
This sequence comes from Xyliphius kryptos, assembly GCA_025769995.1. Classification (NCBI taxonomy): domain Eukaryota; kingdom Metazoa; phylum Chordata; class Actinopteri; order Siluriformes; family Aspredinidae; genus Xyliphius; species Xyliphius kryptos. The sequence goes on along the minus strand of JAOUQT010318337.1, from coordinate 2,150 downwards.
AAGGAAGCAAATATTTCATTTACAAATAATTGCTCATCATGCAAACATACAAACACACATATACCTGTATCTCCATGCTCTCCAAATATGGTCAAATAAACATCTGCATCTGTTCCACTACCTTTGACATCCATTGTAAACACGCTGGCAATATACTTGTTCTCTGCATAAATTAGAAAGATTAAAAAGATTTAAAAAGATTTAAAATATCGTGCTGCAAATATGAGCAAAAAACTATCAAAAAAAATCTAAAACAGCAAACACAAAGATCTAATTAGACACACAGCGAACTCTATAACTCTATAATATTCTGGGGAGGCTAGGATTAGTGTCCGTGCATTGTCTATGTCAGTGGCCATATCTGATGGATCATCGTCATCTGCTCCAAGGTTTTAGCGATCACTAGCAGGCATCATGAGGTAGGTTTGCAAAATTATATCTTAAAGCATGACACATTTGGAACTATATTCTTGGGACTCATGAGGTGAAAACCAACAGAATATGAATAAAAGTTTATTCTTAATAAAATACATTTTAGACATAAAACCATTTGTCTAGCAGCTAAGGAAAACATCTTACGTTTAGGGATGTTCATAGGATTAAGACTGCCCAAAAGATATCTCACTGTAAGCCCATCCCCAACATCCCGGGCCAGCCAACGGCTGCATGCGAAGAAAAGACGAAGGTGTGGCCTGTTCATGTCCAGCAATGTGACTCGATCCAGATACCAGCTGGGACTCATTCCTGTGTTGTCCTGCTCTATTCTGAAATATAAAAAAATATGTCAGAGAATGCAAGATTCTACAATGTGTGTTTTGGTACAATTTTGGTTGGGACCAAAAGAAATTCCCACAATTATAGAGAACTTTTCTTGTTTTTTTAAAGATAAAGATAAATATTAGAGACAAAAATTGTTTAAAATTAGGCTTTGTGTTCGAATTAACCACAGCATTTAATTAGCTGCATTCATCATTATATTAATAAAAATCACCCAAGTATAACATGGCAAATTTGTGCATGTGTTATTATATCATATCATTATATCATATCACAAGGATAGGAATTTCAATAACTTGAGTATTACTGAGTTTAGGTTTATGTATAATTGCAGTGCACCAAAGTCCATGTGCTCATGAAGACCTTACGCCATTTGAGTAAACCTGGAATTGAACTAAAAAAAAACTCAGTCTTAGACCTTGATTACATCAGAGGAAGTTAGGGTTCGGATTAATTAGCTGCTTT
>JAOUQT010318326.1:0-14369 GCA_025769995.1 Xyliphius kryptos | reverse complement strand
GGATCCAGGTTCAAATACCAAACCGAGTGTTCATGTTCTCTCTATGTCCACAAGGGTTTTTTTCTAGTTTCCTCACACAGTCCAAAAAGATGGATTTAAGAGAAATTGGATTGGCGGACTGGCGCATCTGCCTAGTGCCCAGATAATGACATGAGATAAAAAAAAAAAGGAAGGTTGAATCCGAGCTGCTCTGTTACTTGTACATTAAGGGGGGTTCACCATACCCATCCAGGGAAGAAGTTTTCGGGAACTGTGCAGATACACTCAGGACAGGAAGCCAATCCATCACTGGGCACACATTTACTCACTCACACACACAAACTGTATTAGGGTCGTTTAGAGCAGCCAATTTACCTTGAATCCACATTTTTGGACTGTTGGAGGAAACCAGAGAACCCAAAGGAAACTCATGTGGACACAAGAAACGCATGGAAACTCCACCCAGTTTGGAATTCAAGAGGCTGATTTGATATTCACTAAGCCACCCACTAAAACAATGAATTTAAATGATGTACCAGTTTAATATAAGGACTGTGAATAGCAATTTGTGTGTTTTTACCTTGATAACTGCAGTGATGTCAGTGAACTGGCTGTTGATCTCTGCTTTAGGTTCCTCAGCAAAGGTCTGGTCCCCAGTCTTCTCAAACAGTTCTGAGGCTTTCTCATTCAAGCGCGCCAGTGCTGCTGATTGGCCTTCCACGTCCGCCTCTATCGCTCGCAGGCGCTCGAGCAGTGACGCCTTTTCCTTCAGGCCGGGCTGCTGGGGCAAAGCCACTCCAACCTCCTGCTCGACACTCTCCATCCACTGCTGCAGCTGGGCTTTTACCTCCTGATAACTGCTCCACTGAGTCACCGTCCACTCCAGGCGGCTAAGTCACATCCGCACAAACGCAGAGGATCAACATAAGGGAGCAGTTAGGAAATTGAAAACGTATTCAAACTTTGGGCAGCACTGTTCAGATGTGTGTTTCTAAATCTATTTCAATAAATAAGATCCTGCCCAGCAATAGATGGCACTCTGTTCTGGGTGTATCTGCCCACGTTCTTCACTGGATGGGCATGGGGAACCCTGGGACCCTAGTAGAGGATTAAGCGGAAGATAATGGATGGATTGAAGTTTATGAATCTACAACAAGAAACAAATTCTTGCACAAGTAGAAATGGCATTGTAAACATTTTTCTTATCAAAAGAAAAAAGTTATAATCGCCCACTTAATCCTTTACTGGGGTCACGGAGGGGGGTTACACCCAGGTCAGGGCACCCAGATACACCCAGGTCAGGGCACCACTCAGTCATACACACTATATAGGGACAATTTAGAGCAGCAAATTCACCTTAAATCCATGTTTTTGCACTTTGCACCAGAGAAAACTCATGTGGACACAGGGAGAACATGAAAACTCCACCCAGATTGGGATTCGAACTTAGATCCTCAGTGCTGATAGGTGGCCACCTTGCCGGACACTCATTTAATTTTTGCATCCAATTAGTTGCGTGGCTTTTAGGGTGGCCGACATTACCAGTGCATCCGTAAAATTGTAACCAGTCAGATAATCATACCTGTGACAGCTCATGGCCGTCATCAGCATGTTGGCCCAGAAATCCTTCAGACTCTGAAGCTGAGATTGGATGGACTTCTGTTTGTCCTTACTGCAGTTCTTCATGACTTGCTCTCCCTTCCCCACTGTCATGTTCAACTTCACTTCTCCTTCACCTTTCATCAACAGGACATCCTGCAATAGCACATCAAACTCTTCTCAGCATTATGGGTACATTTAGTTACATTTAAAAATCATTTTATTTTCTGTTTGAATTATTTTAAATATCACACGACTAAAATACAAGACTGTTTACAACAATAATGGACAATAACCAAATGCACTTAAATACAAGTTTGAGGTATACTGATATATAAATACAGTAACTGAGTGTATATATGTATATGGGTGTATATACTGTATGTATATATACACAGACTCTTTCCAAAAAAGTTTTTTTGAGCAGTGTATATTGAAGGGCAGCACGGTGGCTTAGTGGTTAGCATGATCGCCTCTCAGCGCTGGGGATCCATGTTCTCCCCATGTCCGCTTGGGTTTTCTCCATGTTCACCAGTTTTCTCCCACCCAAAAACATGAATTCAAGGTACATTGAATGCTCCAAACTGCCCCATATATTGTGTGTGTGTGTGGCTGTGTGAGTGAGTACCCAGTGATAGATTGTCGCCCTGTCGCGGGTGTATCTGCCCAGCGCCCAATACATTCTACCCTGGTAGGGCATGGGGAACCTTACTGCGGCCCTCGTAGAGGTTTAAGTAAATAATAAACGAATATATTGAATATATCACAAATATATGTTCAAAAAGCACAACCAGACATGAAATCCAAAGCTCAGTGTTTCACAAAGTATGAGTCTCAGGAGACGAATGGAGTATGAAGTACGGTGTTCACGTGTCTGCAATGGTGTTCTAATTCATGTCTGATAGTCCACTGTGCACCACTCAAAAACTTAAACATGTTTGTGGTGAAGTATTTTGTGCCTGCATTTTCAAAGATGCAAGTTTTTGTGAACAGCATCAGTGTTTGGATAAAAATTTTTTTAAAAACCAGTGTTTTATAAAAAATCACGTCCCATATTAGTTCATTTTTTAATGCAACTTTTACATAGTAAATAAAGAGAATTCCATATTTTAAGTGTATAATATTTTAGGTTCTTCTTCCTCTTGTGAAATATAAAGGAAGTTGGAAGACAATAGTGAGATAGCGCCTCCAAGGAGGCAAAAATTACAGTATTGATGCATCGAATTGCATCAATTTACACCTAATTACACCTAATTAAAAAGGGTGTGGTATCTCAGTTGTTAGTGTGTTGGGCTAGCAACCTAAGGGTAGTGGGTTCAACTTCAGGTCCACTGAAGTTGCCAAAGTGGGTCCTTGAGAAAGGCCCTTAACTCTCATTGCTCTAGGGATTCCTGTATGTTACCCTGTGTTATGACCCCCAACTATAAAAATGGAGTACTTGTAAGTCTCTTTGGATAAAAGCATCTGCTAAATGACCAAATGTAATGTAAAACAGTAGGTATTTGTTTTTAGTACTGGGATAAGTTTTACCAGTCTTTCTTCCGCATCATTACATTTACATTTGGTCATTTTGCTCAATCCTCAATCTTTGTTAACACTGAGATTACTGACCTGTACGAGCACTAGCCTCTTTTCCAGAGTCTCTTTGTTGCCGGTAGTGCTGCTGAGTGATGTCAGTCTTTCGTGCATGTTGCTAAGCCACGTCCATGTGCTCTGCAGTGTCTCCTCTAAACCCTGCTGCTCCTGCATGCTCTGCTGGCAGCTTCGCAGCCGCTCCCTCACGGCCTTCAGTAGGGAGAGCTGCTGCATCTGAAGCTGAGTAGCCACTCGCAGCTCTGCTCCGCTGCCATGACCTCCCTCGCTCAGAGACTGAGCCTCCTGGCACAGGTTCTCAAATGAGTCCCTACAAATCAATGTCACCAACAGATGATCAGTTTCCAGCCAACATGAGCTAAAGGTAAGTTATCAATGTATCTGATTGTAATGCAATTGACCTTTCTTTAAGAGCCTCCTCATAAAATGCCTCAATGCGCTCCAGAGTTATTTTCTCCTGCTCAATGTGTTTGCCCTCTGGGAGCTCAGTGCCTAGTCTCACTTCCATACGCTCCAGCCAGCGCGTTAACCTCTGCAACTGGTTTTCAAAGCTGTAACACAAATACATAGTCCTAATTTTAGATGCTTAGAACATCTGATTCAGAGAGATATTCTGTTTCATGTTTTATAATAACCAAGGATAAACTACATGGACAAATTATTTGGACACTCACACATAACAGGACAGCAGCACAGACAGACAGACAGACAGATAGGGAGGTCGGTCCACCATTTTAGCAGTAGTGAATGAAATGGAGTGAGAATTGGACCACTGTGAGAAGGAATCACCAGGCGGCATTCATCACTAGAGTGCAGTGAAAGAGTCGGAGTGTATTTAGAAAAGACGTCTGGAAGGTAAGAGGGGCCAGATCCAGAGATTGTCCTGTAGGCCAGACTAAGTGCATTGTACTGAATGTGAGCAGCAAGAGGAAGCCAATAGAGAGAGATGAGTAGTGGAGTGACATGAGATCACTTAGGCCTGTTAAACACAAGTCGCGCTGCAGAGTTATAAACCAACTGTCGAGGCCGGCAAGCAAAGCATTACAATAATCTAGTCGGGTTTAGACCAGCAACTGGGTAGCCTGGTCTGTTAAAAAAGGTCTGATTTTCCTGATGTTATACAGAATGAAGCTGCAGGAATGTCGGTTTTAGTGACCTGATCCGAGAGTTTAAGATAATTGTCAATTGAGAAACCCAGATTATGGACAGGGTCAGTTGAAGAGATTGTAGAGCCAGCAATTTGAAAGGTTAGGTCATGATGAATTGAGTTTGGCTTTACATTTAATAACAATTTATATTTAGTTATTTAGCAGATGCCTTTATCCAAAGCGACTTACAAGTATCTCAACTTGGTTGGGGTCAGAGCACAGGGTTAGAGCAGCACCCTGGAGCAATTAGGGTTAAGGATCTTTCTCAAGGACCCACAATGGTAACTTCAGTGGACCTTGGATTTGAACCCCCAACCTTCTGATTGATAGTCCAACACCCAAACACTCAGCTACCACTCCCTAATTTAATTTAAGATGAGAGGCCTTCATCTAAACAGATATGTCGGTGAGGCAGGCGGATATCTGATTTGAGATGGAGGGGTTGTCGGTGGAAAAATACAAATAAAGCTAAGTGTCATTAGCATAGCAATGGTAAGAGAAACCATGTGCTTTAATGCCCAGCGATGACATGTATAATAAAAAAAGGAGGGGTCCAAGTACTGAGCTCTGCGGGACAGTGACTTCATGGTAAAAGTTAGAAACAGTCCCGTACCGTGACAAATCAGAGGTCCCGTCTGATAGATATAGAATAGTGCAACCTTTCAAGTGCCATTGTTTTTTGTTGCCGTGTCTCGCCTTTTCCCATCTTTCTAAATGTCCCTCTACGCATTCAATAACTACAAAAATAGAACAATTTGTCCTCACCCATTGAGTAGACTCGCACTGTCCTCAAGGCTCTGTTGGTTCAGCTTGCATCGATCCACGTAGCTGTCCCAGTCTTGCTGGATGCATAAGAGGCTTTGCTGTACCTGACCAGCACTCGCTTTAGGGAGGTGAAGCAGGAGCTTCTCTCCTTCCTGACAAACCTGTGTTAGACGATTTTCTCCATCCTCCACCCGGTCTAGAGCCCCCTGCAGGACAGATGCATTTCATCACAAAACGCCACACCATAACCTTTAAAGATTAACCTTTAAGATAAAGTCTAATGCATTATTTGTATCTGTACCTTTAACTTCAGCAGTTTGCGTTCTATAACACCAGAGTCTCCGGAATAATCAGAGCATTCCCGCACTATATCCTTCTGTCCAGAAAGCCAAGTGTGAAACTGTTTCACAAGATCTGAAAGAGACATTTACATTTAGTCATTTAGCAGATGGGTTTATCCAAAGTGACTTGCAAATGAGAGAACACCACACGTCAGTAGTTAAAGAGAAACCTGCTACATCCACCCTGATCATTATGCTTTTTTTTATATAGCAAGTGCCTGTGGAAGAGATGCGTTTTGAGAAGTTTCTTAAAAATGCTAAGGGACTCAGCTTTACAAACAGTGTTGGGAAGATTGTACCATCATTTAGCAGTGTTGAATGAAATGAAGAGAGAATTAGCACCACGGTGAGATTGAATCCCCAGGCGACATTCCTCACAAAAACGCATCTGGGTGTATCTGCCCATCGCCCCAAACGATTTCCCCAAACAAAAACTTAAATAAGAGTCTCACCATTAAAGAATTGCTGTAGTCCTTGCTGCATGGATCCCAGTCGTTTAATACAAAGCTGATTCACAGTTTCATATTTCTTTACGAGGTCGGTCAACGCAGATCCGAGGCTTGCCAGTTCCTCAGAGGGGTATCTCCTACAGAGGGTGTTTAGACTCTCCCTTGCTGAGTCTATGCTCACCTGCTGGTTCTGGAGCTCCTTTTGAATTTCCTGCCCAAATACATAGTGCATTAGATTTACATAAAAGCTAAAAGATTCAATGGATTCGGGATAAACATGTAGATGAACGTGCTGGTCCTTACAACTTTAACTGGCAGAATTTAATCAATACTCTGATTTGCAACAGAGATTTTATACCTTCACTCTGCAGATCTCTTCTGGATGTGACCCACATGTTGTATCCAGCAGGGATCCCTCCAACTTCTTCAACCATTCCGTCATGTGGGAAAGAAAATCCTCCAGTTGCTTCTTCTGGGAGCAGAAATCTTTCAGGGTGTTCTGGGCTTGGCTGCACAATTCCTGCACATTGCCGATCTTCTTGCACATATCAGCTTCCATGACCTGAAACAGAAGGTTATGTTTTAAGGAACCACATTCAACAGACTCCTCAAAATGATGTCATATTGACCCAAAGGACTCTACCTGCAGTGCAGAGGGACTGTCTTTGGCATCACAGATTTGTCTCAGTTCTAAAACTTTGCCTTGTAATGTGTCTAACATCCTCTCTTTCTGTTCCACCTCAGTCTGTAGAGTAGAATAAGGATTGGTAGATGTAGAACTCGACTACAGCAGTGAAATAGCAGTTGCATTACACACTCGTGACACTTACCCTGATCTCAGTGAGACGACTTTCAGTTTTCTGGCTGTCATTCAAGTTGCTAAGGGCTCCTGTAAGTTCCATCACACAGCTATTGGACCAGCTCTCGATGGTCTCATTAATAAAGTATATATCCTCCCACATGGATGAGCTCTTTTTGAGATTCTCAAGGTTTTCTTCAATTCTTTCAGAAACCTGTTAATACAAAAAGAAAGTCCTTCTTTTAAATCAAATTAATTAAACCTAAATTTAGGTATAGATGCGACTGAAGATCTGTGAAACACACACCAGTCACTGTCCAGGGCCACACACCCCTGACACAATCGTGTCTTGTTTAAAACGTGCTGCTTAATCTTAAACATGCCGGAAATGATGAATGTGTAGAAAATAATGGCTTGTTCGATTTGGGTAAGACCTCTGTACAGACGGCTGATTGGTGCAGACATGGAAATGCTAAAGGAGAGGATTCAGATCTCCAGCTACATACAGATGTCAGATCTGCTTTGGAAGACCAAATTTTAGTCCTGCTAACTGACGTTCAAATGATGTCAAGGACCTTTGTTGGGCTGTTTTAAAACTTGCTGGCTGAAGAAAATTATCCAAACATTTTAAATCAACCTACTTATGTGAATCTGACCTTTTCCCACATGAAAATAATGAAGTCCAGATCTCAGTCCAACCTCACCGAATATCATTAATATTCGGTGAAATTAGATGAATCCTGTCCACTGGGAAAAGTAGATCACAAGTTTGCAAACACAATAAAATTCCCAGACTTTGGTTTCATACTTACATCCAGCCACTTGTCCACAATGCCTTCCATCTCAGTCTTGATCACGTGGCTTTGACAGTCTGGAATCCTGTTCAGTTCGTTCTGCAGTTGCTTTGCTTTAATGGAAAACTGGTCCAGTTCTTGCTGATTACTTGTCAGCTCTGTCTTCATTGCTTCATGCTGATATGAAAGTTTAAGAAAACATGTAAAATGTTGAGTGTGAAACTGGCAAGAACAAGTAAAACAGAAACATTTGTACAGACCATCAAACAATTACTAATTTGGAAACTACATCATTGTAAATCATGCTGTTGTAATATTTTAGGATTTTGTAAGTACCTTTGAAAGTGATCTCCTGGTGTCTTCTTGGTCCTTCATAGCAAATTTAATATCAGCAACACTTTCGGCATTTTCCACTATTGTATTAATAGAGGTTTTCATACTCTGATAGTCCTTCATGAGCTCGATCATAAGATTGCACTGCTCTTGTCTATTCAGAAGGAATACAATTTTTAAAGCTTAAATTATGATTAAATGAACAATAACTATTTAAATAAGGACCTCTTACCTCTCTGTGATAAGTTTTTTAGTGTCCTCCCAGGTGGTCTTGAGGACATTACTCTCCCCCATTACCTCTTCTGCAAGCTCTGCATCTCGCTGTACCAACTGCTGCCCTTTATCCCTTAACCATTGCTCCTCATGTTGGTGGGACTGTAGCTCGTCCTCCAACTGGTTAAAAAAACGCAGCCTACAAACCGAAAAAAAATGATGGCAATTTAGCAGTTTATGTTTGTAGATGGACGCAGACTGATAAAATAGATTTATACATATGTAGATCATTTCCTTTACTAAACATCGGTACTCCTAAGATCTTTACATAAGTCATCTGATAAATTTGTTGATTCACTGGTCTCCATTAAAACCAGAGTCTTCTTTTGTTTATGTGCATTATAAAACTCGTCTCATTGTCTTCCACTTAATCCTATACTAGAGACTAGGGTTGCAGGGGGCTTCCTCAAAGCCCATCTTTGGTAGAATGTTTTGGGAACTAGCAGATACACCCCAGACAGGGCGCCAATCTTACACTTGGCACGCACTCACTCACATAGACACAGGTTTTTGGACTATGGAAGGAAACCGGAGAACACGCAGACATGGGGGGAACATGGAAACGTCACCCAGATCAGCTCTGGATCCCCAGGGCTGAGAGGCGGATGTGCTAACCAATTCTCCAGTGTGCCTTCCTCAGATAAAACCAGATCTCCTCAATATCAGTGTCTAACGATTGCTCTTCTGGACAAGTGGGGGAACAAAATCCAGAGACAACATATAACCTTTTTTTTTTAACTGCAGTTGAGGAACCAGTTTTAAATATTATCATATAAGAGTTCCTGGAGGTGCAATATGTAGGTGTCTCTATACTTTGCTAAATATAGTATATCGGCAGGTTTACAAAGAGAAAAAATAACAATAACTGCTGCATGAAGAGCAGTTTTGTGACAAAAAGCTATTTATTTAAACATTTATGGAAATCCAGGTTAAAATCCTGATTTGGATGGAGTTTCCATGTTCTCCACGTGTCTGCGTGGGTTTTCTGCCTTAGTCCAAAACAAGGATTTAAGGTTCATTGGCTGCTTTAAATTGTCCCTATTTAATTGCTCCTATATATTGTGTGTGTGTATGTGTGCAGAGCGATACATTGGTTTCCTGTCCTATGTGTATCAGCCCAACCCATGAAATGTCCACCTCTGGATGGATATGGGGAACCCCTCACAACCCTTAGTCCTGAGTATAGGATTAAGCAAAAGGCAATTGTTATTTTCTAATTGCATGTACTTTTCTATTTCCATTTCTTTCTCCAAACCTATTAAACAAACACAGATCAGGGTACCTCTGTTGTAATGTGAGCAGATTGGGATCTTTAAGACTCTGCTTGTCAGCTTTTTCCTCGATGTCCTCCACACTTTTCAGCAGCTGCTCCTTGCGTTGTTTGAAGGTGCTCCACAGTGCGCTCAGAGCCTCTGCCTCACTCTGCTTCGAACCCAGCAGAGTCTTCACTCCATCCAACTCTGTGCTCAGTGCATCGGCTAATGAACGACACAAGGTTCGAGCCTCGTTTCCGTCCACCAGGTGGAGATGGGCTTTGCACAGGCTGCTGTCCAGGCTGATAGCCAGCGACTCTAGGCGGCTAATGTCGGGGATGATAGCCCCAAGATCCCTCTGTAATTCTTCTACCCGGCTCTTGTCCCAGCTGCCTGCACTCTCGACTGTGTGCCTGAGGCCTCGCAGAACTCCAGCAGCCACATTGTGAGTCTGCAGGAAGGCTTCCAGCTTCTCCACACTGTCACCCCTCTGCATGACCAGCTGCTGGGCTTCCAGGTACGGCTGCAGGCTGTTCTCCAGGCGACTCTGTAAGAGCTGTTGCTCCACAGACTCACAGGAGGCACACAATGACTCGGTCTGCTCCTGGAGGTGTTCTCTTTCAGTGTCCTGCTGTTTAAGCTTTTCGGCATTTTCCTGCCAAATAACAAATTAAGTTTCGTAATGAAACGGGTAGTTCCGGTCCTTAAATCTGATTGGCTGTGCATTTTGTCCAGCAGTGATATTATTGATAATAATTGCACACCTCTGACCACTTAACATTTGTAGCAATGAATGAAATAAATATATTTTTAAATCATCTATCATTATTGGAAATACAGATTAATATAGACAGGGTGCCAATTCCTGTATCCCATTACTCAGCGATAAAGGTTCACTTAAAAAATTACACTATATTACGTTAGACCAGTTTATTAATAATTAAATTTTTATTTAAAAAGTTTATGAATAAAACCTTGTTTTCTCAGTAAAGTGTGTTTGTAAAAGTTTTATCCCTGAAGTAAGGCATTTAGGGTCGTGCTTTATTGTAATTAAATATCACGCCCTGTTGTGCCTTATTGCTTTATTAAAAAACAGGCAGTTCTGGTCCAATCTGATTGGCTGAGGCTTTTGTCTAGCCGTAAAATTATTGACAATATTGAACACTTCTGATCGCTTCACATTCGTATCAATGTGAGACACACAACACATTATTTTAAATCATGTACCAATGATAGAAATACAGATTAATATAAACATAAAGCAGATTCCTGATGATCACTAAGCCTGTTGTGGCTGTTGTTTATAAATTGTGTTCTGTACTTTGGCCAAAAGATGGCCCAGGTATCCTGTTACTCAGCGATCAATGTTTACTTTAAAAACCAGACCAGATCACGTTGCTTATGATAAATAGATTTGTAAATTAAACATTTTTTTTATAATAGTGTGTTTGTAACAATTTTATTAAAGCAAATAAGAATCCAAGGTTGTGCATTATTGTTAATAAATCACAGGAGTTATAAGGCACGTGGTGAAGCAGAATGCTGTCACATCTTTTTTCTGTGATTTATGCACAATAATGCATTCCTTCTCGTGTCTTTATGCTGTAATGTACAACCCTAATATTTTTTGACCCAAAGATCCAAGGCAGCACACAAAATCACAGGGGAGAGGGCTCACCTTTACTTCAGCAACAACTGGACACAAGTCTGTGATATTGACTTGACAGAATGAATGAAGAGAAGCAAGAAAGGATTCTCCCCATTTAAAAAACTGCTGCAGGGTTCGGTCATAATCTGCCATCTGAGACACATGGTCTTGAAGCACCTGGATCCTAAACAACCAACAGAAACGAGATAAAGGTACTGAGATAAAACAGTATGGGTGAAGTATTCACACAACTAAATGGTTACAAAATATAATATGAATTAGTTATTGTCTAGTAAGAAGTGGCACAGTGGAGTAGTGGTTATTATGTCTGCCCCTCAGTGCTGGTTCAAATCCCAACCTGGGTAATGTTTCCATGTTCTCTTCATGTTTGTGTGGGTTCTCGGCAGGTTGCTTTCACAGTTCAAAAACATGGATTCAAAGTGAATTGGATGCTTGAAATTGCATTATATGAGCATTACGATGCTTATATAAAGTTTGTGTAAGTAAGTGTGTGTCCAGCAAAAGATTGGGTTGCAAAAGGCTGGGAGCCCGTCCCTTATTGCATTATTATAAAACGGATAGTTCCGGTCCTTAAATCTAATTGAGCCATTTGTCCAGCCGTGACATTATTAAAAATAATGCACACTTCTGAACGCTTCACATTCATATCAATGCCTGATATACAATACATTATTTTCCTGATATTTTTTTAAAAAACTGCGTTCTGTAATTTGGCCACTCTAAGTCAGTATTTACTTGTTAAAGAAACCAGAAACCTGCTCAGCAATCAGCATTTATTTAAAAAACGCCACTAGATTACACCACGGAAGACCAGTTTATTAACGATTTTGCTTTCAGTAAAAGCATTCATGAATCAAACCTTTTTTTTATTATTACAGTGTGTTTGTAACTGTTTATAAAAGCAATAAAGCACTAGAGGTTGTGCATTATTATTGATGACTCTCGGTAAAGAGATGTATCAGCACTCCGCTTCACGCCTGGCATAACAACACCTATTTCCTGTGATTTATTCACAATAACGCTCGCCCGCTCATGCCTCATTGTGTTTTTATAAGTATTGTACATCATACCTTTGGGGTATTATTTCACTTTGGCGTTGCCATCTTCTCTGCAGCTGCTCGCTGGCCTCCTCGAGGTTCTTCACTTGCTCATCTGATGCTGTTGCATAAAGGGCAGAGCTTTGATCCAGCAGTCCCTTGTACACTGACTCCAGAGACTGCAGCTCAGAGTGAAGGTGCTACAAAAAAGTGTTTATTCAAATATTGACTGAATGGAACTTGAAATAAACTGCATAATTTGTTAAAATGAACTTTTTTGACATACTGTGAGTTCCATTGTCTCTCCATCCAGCTTTGCTTTGTCAATAGTTAAGTGCTGAGTTGTAGAAGCAGAAACAGACTCACACCGCTCAAGACAGGATTGTATGGAACAGCAGTCTTTTTCAAACCTGACAAAATCCAATCATCAATAAGATGTCATTTGTGGTGTAAAATGTATTAACCAGTGATTCTGCAGTATTAGTGAATGGCTCTAATTTATTTAATACTGTTTCTCCTAAGCATTTTTAAAAGAAACATCTGTGACAATTGATTACTAAATGAGAGATCATTTAAGATGACAAAGAAGTCTCATGAGATGTCACGGATAAACATTTTGGGAATAAAATTGTTTTTCAAGGTATATTTTAAGAATTTAAAATTTATTGTACAGTCATTTTAGAATTGATGGTTTGTGGGTTAAACTCAAAACTGGATCTGTTAATGGATAAAAAAAAGAAATAAAATAAGTTTCAAGTAAGGGGGTGGCACGTGGTTCAAATCCCAATTTTGGTGGAGTTTTCTTATTCTCCCTGCGTTTGCGTGGGATTTTTCCTTGTACCTTGGTTTCCTCCCACAGTAACATGCAATTAAAGGTATATACAGGGATGGATGGGCACCCTGTCCTGGGTATATCTGCCCAGCACTCAAAATGTTCTCCCCTGGATGGGCATGGGAAACCCCACCAATCCTAGTCCCTAAGGGATTGTAACTGTTGTAAGGTTGTGGTTAATGAACCAGTCATTACTACGGCTAAAGTGCCCTCAGTCAAGGCACCTAACCGCAATTGTTTTCTGGGAGCCATGTACAGGGTTGCCCACCGCTCCGGGTACGTGTGCTCACTTCACCAGTGTGTGAATATGTGTGTATATTCCTCTGTGTGTCAGAACAGTAGGGAAAATACATCACTTTGAACTTAGTACCATTGAGTATCAGATTAAGCGGAAGATAATGAGATGAGATGAGTTTCTGATTAAACTGAACATACTTCTGCCAGTGGGACAGCAGCCTCTCCAGTTGATCCTGTTTGTCTTTAGCCTGCTTTAAGCTCTGCTCATAGTTGTTCTGCAAATCATTCACGGCCTTCTCTGCTTTCTCCCTCTCAGTTAACCTGCGAGCCCCAGTGCACAGAGACAGCAGAGGGGCCTTCAGCTTCTCCAGTGACTGAACCACATCCTGAAGAAAACACAGACAGATCAGCCTCATCAACATGCACCCCATTCAACTGTTCTTGTTCATCATTATCAGTGATCTGAGTGTATTCAAAAAGCAAAGTAAGGCACTATGGAAGAATACCAAGTTCTCCTGAAGAGCTTTATACATGTCAGATGAAGAAGCACAGAATGTGACCGGTGAGTCCAGTTTCTCCTGAAGGGCATCAGCCTGCGATTGGATCTTAAAGTAAAAAAAGAGAACGTCAGAGCTGCGAAATAAACTCCACACTGAAAAGTATGTAATCATTTCAGATTAAAGTACCTCTTTAAGGTTGGTGTTAAACTTTTGCTGGTTAAGGGAACTTTCCTTCAGCTGTTCATTCTGATGCATCACACTCTCCCTAAGCTCCTCCCAGTACCGGCCGATCTGCGTGAGACGGGCTTTGATTCGTGCTGCCTCCCCTGATGACACGTGCTGTCCTAATACCTGCGCACTTTCTTCTAACCGAGAAAGAATCTCTGCTCGCTCCTGCAGCTCTACTTTCACAGTCTATAGCCATGAAACATCAAATAAATGGCCTTACTTATTGAAACACATCCATCTCATTGCAAGAATACAGTATAGTGTATACTGTATATACAGAACATCCTAAAAATAAGAGGTTTTACTCTGTTCTCTTACATTCACATTACATTTAGTCATTTAGCAGACGCTTTTATCAAAAACGACTTACAAATGAGAGAACAACACAAGTCAGTATTATTAGGAAGAACCAGCTACACTGTAGCACTATCCACATAACTCGATCTGGCTTTTTTTTTTATATCAAGTGTCTGTGGAAGAGATGGGTTTTGAGAAGTTTCTTGAAAATGTTGTGAGTCAGCTTTACGGATGTTGTTGGGA
>JAOUQT010318307.1:0-14370 GCA_025769995.1 Xyliphius kryptos | reverse complement strand
AGGTTCAATTAGCAGGGTAAGGGCACAGTTTTGCTCAAAATATTGCAATGCACACAACATTATGGGTGACATACCAGTTTTGGAGGAGCAAGTCAGGAAAAGTTTGGATTGGAAATGTATTGGCCGCAAAAGGAGGCCCTATACCATACTAATAATTTATTGCGGTCTAAAACCAGGTGTTTCAGTTTCATTGTCTAACCCCTGTATGTTATATTGTGCATTACATGAGTTGTGGCGAGATTCGTGAAAAACTCTAGTACTCTAGAGTAGCAACTACAGGACCACTGATGTAAAGGGAAGGTAGGTAAATAGGGTGCGTCCAAAGTCCACCATAATTTCAGCAGTATTTTTGTTGTTTAAAGCCAGGTGATTTTGGTTGCTCCAGGTCACCAGCCAATGATCTTACTGTTCTTACTGACCACACTGATATCATCTTCAAGCTTTAGGATCTTCAATCTTTCTTTCAGATTACGATTATATTTTCTTATTCAGAGAAGCATTGTGAATAGTTATTTATACATAGTGTTCATAATGTCCATTTAGCTGTAACAATCCTTAAAG
Organism: Xyliphius kryptos; assembly: GCA_025769995.1. Lineage (NCBI taxonomy): Eukaryota > Metazoa > Chordata > Actinopteri > Siluriformes > Aspredinidae > Xyliphius > Xyliphius kryptos. Next base: position 13,809 of record JAOUQT010318307.1, on the reverse strand, counting down.
AGGGTGGCACTGTGGTGCAATGAGTAGTGTTATCGCCTCACAGCAAGAAGGATCCGGGTTTGATCCCTGGATGTTACGAGATAAAAATGTATATATTGAACATATTAAATAATTTCTACAGCCAGAGTGCAGGTAATTTTTGACTCATGTATTATACGCTATATTTTACAGATAAAAATGTTAGATGTTTGACTGTAAAAGGTTTAAAAAAATGTATATTCTTTAATCTCAGTATATAAGTACATTACCTATCTGTAACATTTGTTTCGAGATTATATATATATTATATATTTATATATTGTATAAAACACAGTGCTTCAACAGCCACTTATTCTGTCATTGTTTGCAGAAAAGAAACAAAAATGAAGTGGGCTGTTTTGTACACTGAATTTGCCTTGTGGCCCAGCCGGTTGCTCTGAAGAACACCCATGTAGCCCTATTGAGATGGTAAGCATAGCTTGTTTACTCAGAGTTTTCCTTTCTTCCCATTCACAGTCACCAGTTAGCAAAACAAAAGGGCCTATGAGGCAGTCATTTGTTGTGTGGGCTCATAAGCACGCTGGTGAAGAAGAGGAGGCTGGTTTGTGAAACATCACATGTTTGTTAGAGTGGATCTCACCATTGTTTTACCACAGGATGCTCTCCCTCTGGTGCTTGTGATGTGTTTGAGCAAGTTCTGGTGCCCCTTTAGGTGATGTTTTCTCTGTTGTAGAAGGAATACTTAATGCATACTAGCAAATCTCTTCCAGCCTAGTGTCACATCAGCAAGCTTTCTGCGTGCTACTGGATGTGTATTTGGACATAGTATCATATTTCATACTATATTTGTGTACTAACTAATATGGAAATATGCCATTTTGGGGATGTTTCTTTTCTTACTTAACCTTGATGACTGCATCTGTTAATTGTAAAACATTTTAACATTTTTAGAATTTTTTTGTCACCTGTCCCATTTTTTTGGAGTGTGTTGCACACATTTTTATCAGTTAAATAGAACATAAATTGTTAATATTTATATATAAACATATATTTCTGGACATGGTGTGTGTGCATACACTATATTTCCAAATGTATTTGCTCACCTAACCAAATCATTGGAATCAGGTGTTTGGGATAGATTATAGTGGAGACTGAGAGCTAGGCCTTCTCATCCAATATCAGAGTGTGACCTCACAAATGCGCTTCTGGAAGAATGGTCAAAAATTCCCATAAACAAACTCCCAAACCTTGCAGCCTTCCCAGAAGAGTTCAAGCTGTTCTAGTTGCAAAGAGTGGACCAACGTCATATTGAACCCTATGGATACATATACACAAATGGTAGACATACAGGTGTTATTGTAACATTTAATTTTCAACCTTGCTCCAGGCTAAAAAAGACCCAATGTACTAAATCACATTTTATGCATCATGGTTCTAGTAGCTGTAATGGCTGCCCTCTGATAACATACACGTGAGCGCCCTCCCTCTGAAGAGAAGGGCTGATTAAAGCTTCGGCCAGATGGACCGCAGTGGTCCTCCTTACAGCACTGTAGAGCCACCGACTGTGATCAAAAGCAGAAAAGGCCATCCAACAGCCAAGCATACCAGAGCCGACTCTGTAAGCCACTGTATGCATACACCACACACCATGATGATAAATAGCACAAATGAATTCAGCTCACTCACATCGCTTTTATTACTTTTAAGTCAGTAAACAGAGTGGAACAAACAATAAAACTAATTACACATTTATACCTACACATGATTTTTAACCACCAAATGGATTTGTTTTTTAAATAAATGATGTATGAATGTTAAAAAAGGATTGATTATCTTATTGAAAGATCCTTACTTTCTATTCTAATTATCTGATAACTAAATCATTGTCTTTAATTTAAGGAAACTATTAGGACCCAAATTTGGCCCAGTAAGGCATTCCAAAAAAAAAAAAAGTGGTCTTGTTTACTTCATTCATGGGCATATTTATTTTAGAAAGCAACATTAAGAATTAATGGTTTAATAATAAGTAGGAAAATCCTACATTCACGTTTGAATCTTTCTGATATTTATTTTGAGTAATCTTGTTTTAATACACTTATTACATAATTTGTTGTTAATTTTTTTAAAACAGCCATTGACAAAAAAAAAAGTATTTAGCATTGCAGTCAAGGTTCTGCAATATACAATATACTGCAAAAATGAGAACTAATCTTTAAGTCGGTTTTAAATTCAAATGGTGAAATGGTTCCAGCATTATGTAAAAGCCTTGACCTTGAAGATATACATAGATTCAGGATCAGATGTGGATGGAATGAAGATGAGATATCTACTTTTTTCATTTAAAATGAACATGAAATTTAAACTTAGAATTTCCTATCTACTTGCTATACATTTCATATGATATATAGGCTCTTCCCTGACTCTCAAACTTACAAAATTAATTTGTGTGCATGCCCTGTTTTCAGTAAATCACCAGTGGCTACACTGCAACAGTTTGGCTAACCAATATTAAAAATGATGAGCTAACAGTTGTAGACGGCCAATTAGATTTATAGAACATGAGCTCACTGTTGCATTCATGAGATACAGAGCTATGTTTAAAAATTTACAACAGAACAGAACCAGCAACTATGAGACCTTTATATTTAATCACAGTCACATCAGAGATGTAAAGAATGCTGGTTCTTCTCTATTGTAAATGCTATGGGTTTTTGCTTTGGTAAAGCATTTAGTGCACTTAATTTACTTCACAAAACTACAGTATACATACTTGCATATTCACTAGCGATAGTCTTTTACTAGTATTTACAAATAATGTAAATACTTCACCTCGTCAGTGTTGGGAGTAATACATTATATCAACCAGTTATTGTAAATCCACTACTGCTGGCAGTAACGAGTAATGAACTTGATGACTTTTTTAAATGACAATTAGTAAAATTTTAATGGACTCATTATGGGGCACTCTTTAGTTTTCTTGACAGCAAGTCTGTTTGTTTTATCTGATCCACTTTTATTAGACTCTGATGTGTCCATGAACTGTTTTAATTCAGTGAATTTTACTGGGTTTTTATTCTTCTATAGTCTAACAAAAGATTTATGCTACACCCAAAAAAAATGACTCATTGTTGGAGTTTCTGATGATTTGCGATTCAACGTAAAACACAAAGGGCCTGATAGGCTGCTATACAATATATATGAACAATATATTTTTTTTCCTTTTTGAGTTCAAAAACAGTATTCATGAGTTACAGGGTGTGTGTGTGATTTGATTATGTACGAGTGTGTGTGAACTACGTCAACACTAAAAGAGATCTGAAGCAAACCTTCAGATGCGATAAAAATGGTTTTCATATTTTGTAATCACTTATAAAACAACTGGCAACATTAACCATTCGCAACTATTACACTTGCTATGAAATAATAATTCAAAATAATAATGAGCTGGAGCGGCATGGTGGCTTAGTTGTTAGCATGTTCACCTCTCAGCGCTGGGTATTCCTGGTTCAAATCCCAATCTGGGTGGAGTATTTATGTTCTCCCCATGTCCGCATGGGTTTCCTCTGGGTTCTCCGGTTTTCTCCCACAGTCCAAAAACATGGATTCAAGGTAAACTGAATGCTCTAAAATTGCCCCGTATAGTGTGCGTGTGGCGGTGTGAGTAAGTGTGTGCCCAGCGATTAAATGGCGCCGTCCTAGTTATTTCCGCGACGTTCTCCCGTGGATGGGCATGGGGAACCCCACCGTGACCCTAGTAGAGGATTAAGCGGAGGAAAATGAATGAATAATAAGATGATTTCTCTTTAACTCTTGAGTTGTCTTATTCTCCCATTTGCAAGTAGATTTAAAATAAAAGTGTCTGCTAAATGACGAAATGTACTACATTTACCAGACACTTTTATCCAAAAGAACATTGGAACAATGAGGGTTAAGGGACTTGCTCAAGGACCCACAGTGGTAACATCAGTGGACCTGGGATTTGAACCCCAGCCTCCAGATTGACAGACCAATGCCCTAACCACCCTATATGAATATGTACTATTCAGCTTTCACCACACTGCAATAAAACATTAGTATAACCATATTTACTATACTTATCACTAAATACATGGGATGTAAATATAAATAATACTATACATAAAACAAAAGATTTATACAAAAATGTAATTATTTGATTTTACTCAATCGATTAAAAAGTAATCAGAACTAAAATAGTCTCTTTGGTTAAAAAAAAAAAGACAATTTGAGCAAGTCGAAAAGAAGCTTTGGAACAGCAGATTTAACACAGCCGAGCTGACACCTTTTAGGGAGTCTACACTTCACCATCTTAAAATAAACCCGTGATGACTGAGGGTGAAAATTGAGAGGATAAGGTATGCACTTACAGGAAGAATTTCACTGAGCTGAAACAATTATCACCATGTCTCTCGCATGTTTCAGCATGTCACGCTCTGCCGAGATGTTCCGAAATATAGCATAAATCTTGTTAGGAGCAGAGGATGCTGGGTAATCTCCAAAACAGATACAAAGTTATAGAAACCTGTTAATGTGTCTATTAAAAACACGGTGAAAATGGTTTACTATTGAAATAGATTTTGCATTGAATTGTGTGTGTGTGTGTGTGTGTGTGCTGTCATTACGCTGTATGGATTAGTGATGATCTGTTAAAAAGCGACTGAAGAAAACACAAATTCAAGATTGGGAAATGCAGGGATATGTGGTGGGGGGAAAGCTTAAAGTCAATATTTCCATTAGTCATTACCAAACCAGCGGATCTTACAAGGAAGCAGTGAAAAATAAAACGTGAAGTTGCTGCATGTGTGCTGACACGTGGACCGGATGGAGAAAGCACAGTTCAATGTAATTAGTCCAATTGAGATCTGAAATGAGGCGGTGTGAAAAGAAGCCAGAGCAAGGGGTGTGTGTATGTATGTCTTTACAGGTTTTGAACGCTTTAATTGGAGCTTAGTAACTGCTAAGGGTCAGAGTCTCATCTTAAACAACAGTCCAGAAAGAAAATTGGTGCAAGAAAGATTTGGCCAAGCTACAGATGCAAACTATAATAATAATAATAATAATAATAATAAGCTTAATACTGCAGAGCCTTTTGGAAATTTAACATCTGAAAATTCCACGTATACTAATTATCCAACTGACTAAATTCCTTTTAAGTTACCTCAAATTAATAAAGACAAACTTATTTAAATTTACAACAAATGCAAACCTAAACTAAATACAGTACATAAAATTCATTATGAAATAGCAGCAGCAGTCAGTTTCTTCCCTCAAGCTTCCATGTTCTCATGCCCGAGCCTCGCAGCATGGACGGCATGCCATTTTAATCCCTCAGTTCTCTCCCTCCATCTGCCCCCACTCTGTAACTCTGTCAAGCACACACAGAGCAAAGAACACACAGCTATGATTCATTCCAGGTTCTTTTCCTTGATTCTGGCGATTTGCATTAAGCAAGCATGGATCCCGGACGCTTTCAGAGGAAGGTCACAATAAATAATTATGTGTAATATTTCTTTATATTTCATTTAGCTATAAATTAAAATTATATGTGTTTTTAATTAATTGAATGAATTACAGAAAAATGGTGAAAGCCATTCATATGTTGAAGGTCCCAGAACAACTACGTTGGCAGTGTAAGACACTTAAAGGAGGCACTTCAAATTAATGTTATTTTATAATCACTAGTATGATGCAAATTACACCTTTATGACTAAAGCAAATGTACATCTCAATGTACATATGACTATAGATTCTGATTACAATAATGACATCATTATATAAAATTTGACAAGACATGAAACCATCTTTTTGCAAGTAATTCATTAAAACACACATATATAGTTGGGTGGAGTTTCCATGTTCTCCCTGTTTCCTTCGGGTTCTGCGGTTTCCTCCCACAGTCCAAAAACATTGATTCAAGGGAAATTTAATGCTCTACATTGTGTGTGTGTGTGTGTGTGTGTGTGTGTATGTTCTCCCCTGGATGGGCATGGGGAACCCCCCACGACCCTCATAAAGGAATAAGTGGAAGATAATGAATAAATGAATGGGCCCTCAAAGGTCATAGCATACAGTTGTTGAAATGCAAGTCTAAAAACACCTAAACTCAATAATTAAGGGGTGTGTCCAAATACGTTTTCCAACAATTTTTGCATGCAAAAAATCAGACACTGTACCTTAACGTGAATGTCGCCCCTGAGCTCACAATGAAAGGTCTTAAAAATATCCAGCAGAGACTTAGTGGAGCTGCTCACATGGATTTTCAAAGCTGAGAAATAAATCAACATGTTTTTTTTTTTATGTGATGGGGCATGTTTCCACTCAAACCACAAACTCATCAGCTAAAGTTTGACAAGCCAACAAAGCCTTTAGAGCAGATGTGTCTTGTTTTGTGGCTCCGTTTAACGAGCCCTTCCTAATTCATCTCGACAAGGCAAGTTTGAAATAAAGCTTAAACATATACAACGTTCGTGACTTTTAAGATTACCGTTTTATTCAAATCCTATCATAACATTCCATAAATCTCATCTTACGCAAACCATACGACTCCATCCTCGAGGCCGTGTTGACAGCATCTCCAAATAAACAATATCGAGGCATTTTAAGACCCACCACACCAGCCACACAGGGTCCTGAAACAAACAACAGGAATTTTTTATGAAAGCTGTATTTTGTAGTGACCTGTATCTCATTGACCCGTTTATTCTCAGATGCTGGGTAATTACTGAGTGTGTGTACTGTTACTGTCCCGGCTTTCTGTCTTTCACACATACAACCTTAATTCTGCAATTTACCAGGTTGCACCATTCTTCTAACACAAGACCTGTCGCACGCAAAGTCTGTCAGATCCCACGTACGATGATTTCAGTGGAATTTACGGCTGAAGTTTGAGCTTGTTTTGATAGTTTTTGCTTAAATGTGGAATTTGTGGGTGATACTCCAAAAGTTTTATGCTCACACCCTTATTCCAGAACGGTCTGTGCGTGCGTTTATATTTACATCAAACCATAAAAGTGATAAAATACATGATATACTGCATATATAGGACGGCACGGTGGCTTAGTGGTGAGCACATTCGACTGTCAGCGCTGGGGATCTGGTGCGAATCCCAATCTGGATGGAGGTTCCATGTCCTCCCCATGTCCATGTCCTCCCCATTTGAACTTGTCTTGAGGAATTTCCACTGAAGTTGGATCAGCCTGTCATTTGATTCCAAATCCAGACCTCCATGAGATCATCATTTACATTTTGTTGTATTAACTTTTGCTTTGAATTTCAAAAACCTTTTTTTTTTTTTGATGTCAGGGTGCTGACCCATACAAGATCTTGGGAACACATTACACCGTTGTTGAGGAACCTTGACTGGCTCCCAGTACAATATCGAGTGCAGTATAAAATACTGGTGCTGGTTTTTAAATCTCTTCATGGCCTTGCCCCACATACTTGACTAGCCTGCTACAGAGCGATGTTCTGACTCGCACTCTACGCTCCTCAAACTCTCCCCTCTTAGCAGTACCTTCCGTAAAATTGCGTACTCTAGGTGACAGAGCTTTTAGTGTCGCTGGCCCTAAGCTCTGGAATAGGCTCCCGTTACGTATCTGTCATTCTCTACCATTGTTCAAACTCGGCTGTTTGTTGTTTTTGTTTGTTTGTTTGTTGGAAGTTTGTCCACTTTCGGAAATTTGTTCACAAACTTTCGTTTCCAGTAATTATTATTCTTAATATTGCGCACATTTTAAAAACATTTCTCAGCCCACAGCTTTAAACTTACAACGGTAAAATTTGGCAGTATCGTAGCACCCATAGCCACTCAGGCTGTCTGGAATAATTTGGCGGATGGTTTTCAAGCCACTCCCCTTTTTCAGAGCGTTTTTTCCCCGTGTGAATCCATTAAAAACGTTTCCTCAGGTTTTCTTTTAAATTTCAAACAACTTTATACTTCTTCTTTGCTTTTCTTGTATTCTTTTCAAACCAACTTTTTAAAGTTTATTCAACTTCCATGTTTTAGTTACAGTAAAAAAAAGAAAAAAAAATCAAAAACACATTTTATATTTTTATATACAAGTCTGAGATATGATGAACATATATATGAGCAAACTTGGCTTTATAACCAGAGTGTATATCTAAAACGTAACTAAACTGGACTGAAAGTCTTTAAAGAAACTGGAGCGTTTTGTGAATGACATTCCAGTAAAACTATTCCATTCACACAACTGGATTTCTGATTAAAGTCTAATACCTTCACTCAGCAATCTCAGAGTTCCTATCACTTACTTTTATAACCCTGTTGCTCGGTTTATTTATTGTCCGCTGGGTGATTCTGACAAGCAATCTACAGCAGCACAGTCTGCAGTCCCTGAAACCAAACTATTTCTCTGAATCCTGTATCCCACTGTTCACGATTTTCATTCACAAAACTAGTCAACGATGCACAAAAACACTCATTGATACATTTCCACTGCATCTCTGGGCTGAATATCCTTTAAAATGTGAGCTATTTTTTAAAACAAATTAAGTCTAAGCTCCATTATTAAATGTGGCAATATTTAATAAATAGAATTGTTATGATCATCATTATTACTATTTTCTCAAACATACTCTCCTGCTTGCTGCTCTGTTGAGTGCAGTTTTGTGATGTTGCGACTCAACTAACCTCAGCAGTTCAAAATCAGTTTCTTTAAAAAAAAAATAAAATCACTGTTTCTGGACTCAGGGCCTTCAAAAAAAATATTATAGACACCTTTACAAAATGAGGATGCTTCATTCTTCATCATAAGTGGACCTGAGGCTACAAAGGAGGTCATTGTTGATTTAAATGGAGGCCTAAATTAATCAAGTTGCTTAATTTAGATTTAGCACAAAGATCACCAGCCAATTGCCTTTAATTTGAATATTTACCCGTCATAAAAAACAGACCACTCACATCCAGTTAAAATGTAATACAAAACAACCACAGAATTCCAGACTATAATTATGATTTCATTTATTGGGTATGCAGCTCAAAACTAATTTTTTGCTGTCCTAAAGGGGCATTATGCATTCAGTTGAGAATCTTATTATTAAAACAGCACATTGATTTTAAATAATTGGTCTACAACTAAACCTTGTGGGATACCATCTTACACATTTAAATATTACAGGATGTTCAATCATATATTTTTTACATTCATCAATTATCTTCTGCTTATTCCTCTACGAGGGTCGCAGTGATTTCCCCATGCCCATCCAGGGGAGAACATCTCGGGGGCTGGGCAGATTCACCCAGGACAGACCGCCAATCCATCGATGGGCACACACTCACTTACACATCCACAAACACACACTATACAGGGCAATTTAGAGCATTCAATTTACCTGGAATTTTTTTTGGACTGTGGGAGGGAACCAGAGAACCTGGAGAAAACCCATGCGGACCCGGGGAGGACATGGAAACTCCACCCAGACTGGGATTCAAACCAGGAACCCCCAGCGCTGAGAGGTGAACGTGCTAACCACTAAGCCGTCCTCATATATTTATTCATCTAGAAGTCCCCCCTACCCCCCACACACACACAGCTAACCTGAATGTATTCCGATGCGGACCTTCAGTTGCTGCTGTGGAACATGGGAACAATAAAAGTGCTGCATGCCCTGCACCACTGCCAATGACATCCTGGCAACCTCCCTCACATGCTCATCGCCGTTCCGTATGGGGAGTCCTGAGACCACCATGTAAGCATCACCTATAGTTTCAACCTGCAACCGCAACAAACTAAGATTTACACAAAAAAATGTAGTTTTATTAACGTTAATAGTGTTATTAGTGTTAATATACTGACCTTATAAACATCATGGTTGTCAATAATGTTGTCAAAATGAGTGTAGAGGTCATTAAGCATGTTCACAACCTTTAAAAAATAAAATAACAGCTTAGTTTACAGAAAGAAACCAGTGAAACGATGTCATTTGCACATTTACTTTTTGGTTTGTCATCAGTGTAATGCATGTTGTGTTAAACTTAAAGTTTGGCATCTCATGACATCTTTTATTGTTGATTTATTTGTATTTTCAAAGGATTTTGAGTGACACTTTACCTAAATCCAGTAGTCATAATGCATTATTAACACAGTTATAAAGCTTTATAAAGTATTCATAATGCTTTTGTTAATGTTCATAGATGCTTTATAACACTGAACATATTTAAACTTTGAATTCTTTGGATTTCTAGACATTCTCACTTCAAACAAGATAATGACACTTTACTTAAAGTCTATAAAGAGCATTTATAAGCCTTTATAATGCACTATGTACTTTATGCCTGTAAAGGGAGCTTATAAGCTTTTATAAACAGTTATGAGAACTTATAAATTCATTGAAATACAAATGTTATAAGGCTTTATGTCACTGGTCTTTATAAAAAGTTAATGAACAGTTAAAATATGCCATTAATAATGCATTGTGTTACTATATGAGTATGGTTGTGTACATCAATTGATGTATTATGAAGCATTATGAATACTTTACAAAGCTTTATAAATGTGTTAATAATGCATTTTGAATACCAGATTTAGATAAAGTGTTACCATAATTGGATTACAACATATGACTATGATTATGAACATCTATGTACATCAACATGGGCCTATGACTAATGTTATAAAGCATTAGGAACACTTTATTAACGCACTAATAATGTATTATGTATACCGCCTGTAGGTGTCCATTTTCTCTTTGCAGTTGATTAACCGTGCAAAGCCAAAAAGGCCAACGTGTTGCTATTGCCAGCAGTGTTTATGGGCTGCACTCAACACGTCATCACCTGCATTGGAGTGAGAGAGGCAGACATTGCTGTAAATCCCTCAATGTCACTGAAATAAATAGTGACACAGTCATAGGTCTCGGCACGGACTGTCTTCCCAGCAATAAGCTGCGCAGCTACAGATCTAAAAATACAGAAGGACAGTCAAGTGGTCACCTGATCATCAAGCGGACACAGTTCACGCCAAGGTTCAAAGAAATAAATGCAATAAGCAGCTATGTTTACTTCTGTGAACCTTAGACGTTCAGCCATCTCAAAATCATTATATAGAGTGATCTGTGCTCAAAGAACATCAATATTTAAACCTACTTTAATCTTATGAACTGTAATTATGACTTTAATCTATACCTATAAATCCCAAAGGCCTCATTGACTGACTCATCACTAATTCTTCCACTTCCGGAGTACCCACAAGGTATCAGGATTCCTTATCACGTCCTTGGAAAAGCTAAGTACTTGGAACCGTCTTCAGTTTGAGGTCTCGTTTGATATCGCCATCGAAAGCAAGACGTCACGTCGGTGTCTTCCCAAGTACACATCTAAAACTTGGCTGCTTCATTCCCCATCATCCATCCATCCATTATCTTCTGCTTATTCCTCTATGAAGATCATGGTGGGGTTCCCAATGCCCATCCAGGGGAGAACGTCTTGGGCACTGGGCAGATACATCTCGTACAGGGCGCCAATCCATCGCTGGGTACACACAGCCACACACAGCCACACAAACACAAACACACTCTATACAGGGTAATTTAGAGTATTCAGTTTACCTTGAATCCATGGACTGTGGGAGGCAACCAGAGAATCTGGAGGAAGCCCACACGGACACGGAGAACATCAAAACTCCACCCAGATTGGGATTCAAACCAGGAATCCCCAGCGCTGAGAGGCTAACGTTCTTAAAACTAAGCCACCGTGCCGCCCCAATCCCCACCATGTCCTTAAAAAATGACCTGCCTCTCATTTTTCTAAATTTGATGGTTCATTTGATATCGCCATCGAAAGCAAGACCCCGCCAGTGTCACATCGGGGTTTTCCAGAGGACCTACAAGGCTGAAACTTGGCACCCTGATTACCTACTCTGTCCTTTTTCTACACTTGATTGTTCGTTCGGTATCGCCATCCTATGTCTTGAATGGATGGGTCTTTGCGAGTATTTAAATTGCCACATACCTCACTCTATACCACGTTCATTTTTAATATATAAACTCCAAAAGCCATCACTCATTCAAAAACAATTAAGTTTCAATGTTCCGATTATTATCAAGTTATCCACCACAGTGCAGCGTGGGTATTCCACAAGTATAATTAATAAATACACAATCCTTCATGGTCAATTACAATAACTTTTTGCTATGAATAACAAACCATTGCAATGTTTGCTAAGCGGGCGGCGCGGTGGCTAAGTGGTTAGCATATTCCCCTCTCAGCACTGGGGATTCCCGGTTCGAATCCCAATCTGGGTGAAGTTTCCATGATCTCCCCGTGTCTGCGTGGCTGTCCTCCGAGTTCTCTGGTTTCCTTCCACAGTCCAAAAACATGGTTTCAAGGTAAATTGAATGCTCTAAATTGCCCTGTATAGTGTGTGTGTGGCTGTGTGTGTGAATGTGTACCCAGCGATGGATTAGCGCCCTGTCCGGGGTGTATCTGCCCTGCGCCCGAGACGCTCTCCCCTGGATGGGCATTGGGAACCCCCTCCACGACCCTCATAAAGCAATAAGCAGAAGATAATAAATATTAATTTAATTAAAATCCTTATGTTAATATGCAACGTATGCATCATGGGGTCGTGCATCACACTGTAAGGGTTGGTTTGGGTCTACATTATCATTTAAAGTTGGATTGTAGTTCTCGTTGTGTAGACAAGAGGTTATAGAATATGGTAAACGTATATGTAGGCATTATTTATGTTTCTATCGAGCTGAACCAGATAACGAATACACGTTTAATCGCCAAATATAACCTTGAACCTTAAAACAGATTACATATGCAAATCAATAAATTAGCGTAGGCTTGAAGACGTTTGGACCCAAATCATTATAATGCTGTGGATCATTCCGTTTATGTAGATTAAATGAATATTGTAAATTAATGTCAAAGCAGCATATGGTGTTTGTGACATATAGTGTCGTACATGTGAAGGCTGATGCAATTACTTTGTGATTATGGCATTTTAAAGGTTAATAATGCAATTAAAAATGTAAAGGAACATGAGTATTTACAGGACGTATCCATCTGTGGGTAAGTCTTCATATATATATATATACATTTTTTTTTTTTTTACTTCTTTATTAACATTAAAATGTGAAAACCAAAAGCAGAAAACTTTACACAGTTATAGTCATGAAACTGTTCCATCAGCTCTGTAACAGAACCAATCCACTAAAACCTGCCAATGAAAAGAGCTACAGAGTTTAGAGGACAGAACTGATGCCCAGCAGAGGCATCTCAACAACTTATACTGAAGTATATCACAGATGTGTCATGAAGAGGTTACCGTGGCAACATCTGAGTAAGAAGACCCTCAGCCTTCTTCTTTTCTTCCTGCAGCTGAGCCGTTCGCTCACTCACCACCTCCTCCAGATTGCATGCATACTGTTCCAAACGGGACAACAGGTCATCCAGGATGTTCTCACTTCCACTGGAACCAATCACATCAAAAGTGATTAAATCACGTCCACTGTCACATTAAACGCAAACAGGCTTAAGTTATGTATGTTGGGGTTGAGCACTGTGTTCACTGCAGAACTGGAAAAAACATCCCAACCTTTTCAGTCATAGTGGTCACTACAGTGGACAGTGGAACTTAATAGCTGCTTTCCTCTGGATGTGTGAGTTTTCATGTGACAGTTGCACATCAGCTCTCAGAGTGAATGCTATTGTGCCTCACTATATGCTGTTTGTCACAGTAAGGTGTTATGATTAGTAAGTGTTCAACACTGATTGTGTATCAGTTTCACTTGCTGTTATGTAAATGGAACAGACAACAGGTAGAAACGAGAGGCACTTAGCAAGAC
>JAOUQT010318303.1:0-14370 GCA_025769995.1 Xyliphius kryptos | reverse complement strand
ATGGGATAATCATTTTGATTTACATTTTGTTCATTTTTATGTTATTTTGTTCTCAACGCATTCCACTATCTACTACACAAAGATTTTCAACTGAAATATTTTATTCATTGATAAAGTGCTTTCTTTCGCACTGGTTCATTGGGTTGACCAGCAAACGTTTTTACCTTCTGACATTGAACTAAGATGCTCAGTCAGTAGAGACGCCAACTTACATGGACTGTTGATGTGGACAAGCCACACAAGAGCAAGATTGCAGTTATCTTAGTGTGTCATACAACAGTAACCACCCTCTGCACCAATTGGGATTAGATGCTCGGAGCCACGATACCAGTTAAAATGAAGCATAGACACAGACACCCACTTGAACACCAGCAAACTAAGCATGGTTGCTTAATAACATGTCATTACATATAGCAAATGAGCTGATTTGTTGGTCTGGTGAGCACATTAAAGGGACTATTCATAAGTGGTAATTTATAAGAGGCTCATTGAAATGATTATACACCCATAAATGGTTGGGGAACATGAGGAATTATGGGTATTGCTGCAATTGTAGCAGGACTTATCAAGTAAGACGGCACTGCAGCCCTGCTGAGAAATAAAAAAAAGAAGCCATTGTTGTACATTAACCATCCTTTTGGTTAAGATTGTGTGCCTGTAAGCAGTTGCGCGTGGAAATGATGGGCCGCCAGTAAGTCCAGAAATGAGACAAAATAAAGAGAGGTTGAATGTTATGACATTAGTTGGATCAATGATCAGTGAAATTGTTGCTAAGAGACATAATTTATTACATTCTGCCATTTATTTTCTCGCTGTTTTCTCCTAATTATGATCACAGGGTGGGGCCAAGCTTATCCTCGCAGTCCTGGGACAAAATTACTGGACGAGTTGCTATTCGTCGGCACGGTGGCTTAATGGTTAGCACGTTCAGCTCTCAGCGCTGGGGATTCCCAGTTCAAATCCCAATCTGGGTGAAGTTTCCATGTTCTCCCCGTGTCTACGTGGGTTTCCTCCAGGTTCATTCCAAAAACATGGGTTCAAGGTAAATTGAAGGTTCTAAATTGCCCTGTATAGTATATGTGTATGGCTGTGTGAGTGAGTGTGTACCCAGCGATAGATTGACGCCCTGTCCTGGGTGTATCTGCCCAGCGCCCGAGACGTTCTCCCCTGGATGGGCATGGGGAACATCCCCCCGCGAACCTCATAAAGGATAAGAATAGTAAATGAATAATGATAATGAATGAATGAGTATTCCCTACATTGTGTAAATACTGTGCTGTCTCTTTAAGACTCCTGAGGATAAAATGCGCACATGGTAACGCATCTCTTAATTTTAGGTTTTATTTGTGAATAATGCTTTTGCAATTTAGACACTTTAAGTTAATTCTGTGCTGCTCCAGAAAATCCATCCACATGTTCGATTTGAATAAATAAGTGAACATAATTTCCGTGAATAATATTCCGTCGCGGTCCAAACGCCGCCTCTAAACTGAGCTACAGTATGCCATGCTTAGAGGCATTAACAGCTAAGGTGCAACTCTCAACTTGGCTCAGGGGTAAAGCTTGCCTTTAAAATTTAGTTCCATTGGATTCCGCATGCTAATACTGAACTGTGTGGCCTGTACTGAATAGTTCATTAAGAATACAGTGTACCGTTACACCCGTATCAGGATCTATAAAATGGAATCTACTGGGTGGAACAAAATGAGGGTTGCATTCCTTTGGTGGAGTATGGTGTTGAGTGTGTACCTGAATGTGTACAATGTAATCTATAAAACATGGTGTGAAGTGTTTATTATGCAAACTGCGTAGACAGTACAGATTAGGAACAGCTGGGCACTGGGTGTGCCGTGAGGTGGGTATGTTTTAGTCTGTCCATCAGCTTGGTGAGAGTAAAGTGTAACACTTTGGTAAGTCATCACATTGAGTTTATGCATAAGTTTTATTTTTTAACAGATAATGATGTATGGCTGATGTATTGCATCTATTTTAGCGCAAAGAGTATTTATTAGGGAGGTCATAGTCAGGTCATTTATTGGTGTGGATGTAGGGGTGTAACAGTATATTGTATCTGTCACAAACCGTTCGATACAGGCCACACAGTTTGTTATTTGCTTTTGCACGCAGAATACAGCGCTAAGGAAAATGCGGAGTCATAAAAACACAAGGTGGAACTAAAATTTGCAAAGGGGCAAGATCTACACGCAGGTCGAATTGCATACATTTATTTATTATTCATTCATTGATTTATTATTTTCTGTTTAATCCTCTACTGGGGTCACAGTTTGGTTTCCCATGCCCAACCAAGGGAGAACGTTTCGAGTGCTGTGCAGATACACTCAGGACAGGGCGCCAATCTATCCCTAGGCACACAATCACAGCCACAAACACACACTATATGGGGCATTCAATTTATCTTGAATCCATGTATTTGGACTGTGGGAGAAAACTGGAGAACCCAGAGAAAACCCATGCAGACATGGAGAGAACATGTAAACTCCACCCAGATTGAGGCGGACGTGCTAACCACTAATCCACCGTGCCACCCGTCGAATTGAACCTTAGCTAGGTGTAGCTCAATTTAGCGACAGAGCATGGATCGCAAGTGGACACGATACACAGAAATTACACTGCTTCATTCAAATCAACCGTAGAGGAGGATTATGGGTCCCTGAGATTTACAGCAACACTGGAGCAGCGCAGGTAGATGCTGTAGCAGAGGAACCGTAGATTCATGCATTAAATAAAAGTGTGCATCCCCCATACTGAATTCCTTCCGAACTGTAAGGTGCAAACCACGGTGTGAAATAAACCGTGAATTTTGTGTACTGTTACACCCCCCAACAGGATGTGATGTTTTTATTATGTGTCATGCTATAATATGTATCTGGATCCTAGATCCTGTGGACTATTGCACTGGATTTATCATTCTATTAGGCATGAAATGAGTAAATTCCATAGATAAGATGTTGTATTGCATTTATCATTTGGAAGGCAATGGTGTGGAATAGCTCAGTTAAAAGCGGCATAGAAAATATATTCAGCAAATGGTAAAGAATGATGCGTGGTGGATCAGATAAGTAGAGCCTGGTAATGTGAGTGTCTACAAAGTATGGCATGGAGCTAATGTATATAATCCCTAGGTCTTGGTAAGAGAGTATCTATTAGATAAGATCTTCCATGGTCCTGGGAGTGTATGATGTAAACTACAGGGTGGCCCATGAAAAAAAACCCACCTTATATATTCAGCAGGTGCCTCACTATGAATTGCCGATATCTGTCTGGGTACATGCTGTCCAATTCAGAGTGAGGCGCCTGGGTATTTCGTGGGCCTCCCTGTCCAAAACGACCAGTTTACACCAATTATGAGTTTGCATGTGTGAGATATTTTAGCAGTGTGTAGCCACCGGTGTATAACTAGATTCCTCCCTCTGCACTGTGCTGTAGGGTGAGAGTTCCATATCTGTTGTGCCCTCATTTTCATTATCAATACTGTTTGTTGTTGGTGACTTCGGTTCTCCACATTCATCCAAACAGCAACAGCAGCAATGCAGAAAGGTTTTGCTGAAGGTTTTACAGAGCACTAGCAGCAGCACAGGAGTCACTGCAGACTTGCAGAACAGCATCATTTGACTGAGCATGTGCAGAACATCCAGGGTGTGGACCGACATTCCCACAGCCATGTACGCTGCGACCACATTGCAGACATTCTCAGGAATGATGCAGAAGGCGTACAGAATGGCGAGCGCCACCACCGTGCAGTTCATCCGCTTTTCAAACAAGATTTGTTCCCGTTTCCCTCGTACATTTGTCTTCTCGGCCTGGCGCATCTTCTGCGCCGTCACCACGGAGCAAACTATGGTGAAGACTGTGGGCAGACAGAAGTAACAACCGAAGTGCCACCACAGACGAGCGCTGTCGTAGGTGAGACCCAGCACATATAGAGAGTCAGGAAGAGCAGTGGAAATGCGGATCACACAGCGCTCACTGGGTAGCAATTCAGCAGGAACTTCGACGGGCTCTACAGTGGGCACCACAGGAAGGACCTCCCGCTCCTCAGTCACCAGCTGGTGAATTAGCAGCTCAGGGAGAGCCAGCAGCAGAGCCCCCAGCCAGATAACGGCTAGCTTGGCTGAGGTGGAGACACAGTTTTCCACGGTCTCGTAGTACATCCGAATGTTGGAGGCGGCACGGAAACGGTCAATACATAGAGCGCAAAGGGTGAACGTGGTTATGCCCAAAGAGGTTACCTGCAATGAGAAATTATTTTAAACATTAAAACATGGTATAGCAATGAATACAGTTTGAAAAAGGCAACAAATTCAAATCAGACATTAATTAAAATGGGGAAATATATATTTATATATTTAAACTTTTTGAAGATAATTTGTTATTTTGAAGCAACTGAAATATAACTTAAAGGCTAAGCACCAACTAATATAAAATTGTAAAATACATAAATAGAGCATAAGTTAAGTTCCTAACTTGTGATTATCGATGGTACATTTTTTTTCACACAACAGCTAGAACAGGAAGGACAATGTTGACACACACTTAAACTACCGCTGTTTGGCTGATGTAACTCGCCTAAAGTCCCGCTCCTGTCCCATGGATTTCTTTCCCTGCACCTTATAAAGGTTGCATACATTCGCTATCGGCTCCGTCTTTCCTTCCTCAGCAATGCCGCGCTACCAAAACCAGGTGCTATTCCAACAATATGAGCATGTAAAGAAGTTACATTTTAAAGAATTTCCATAGAGACCATAGCAACATCATAGCAATGTTTTATAAATTTTATATTCACGTTTATATTTTAAAAGCTTTAAAAATTGGAAATCTTAAGGGTGGTCCATTAGGTGGTGCTTCGCATTTTAAAAAAATCTAAGATTTCACAGAATCACCAGTAAGAAGCTGTTAGCTGAAATAAAGAGGAAATTTCGAAAAACCTAAAGGCCAGCAGAAGTTTCTAAAAGATAGATGTATTTTCATGACATGTAGCTTTGATAACTAATGTGAATGAGTTAAAGGTACAATCTCTCCTGGGTAATAAAGATAATTGACCACAGACACCTTTTTAGCAAGGTGCCAACACTTCAGTGCTGCTTTTAGTTATACAGTCATCTCTACTGTCCTCTAAAATTTAAATTACTGTTCACGTCCAAGTCACTGCCACTACACTTTAAGCTTGTTAACAAAATGGTCTGACATTCCTTATTGGAATAACTGTCTCTCCAGCCCGGGTGTAGGGCCTTGTTGATATTTTAATTTCTTTTACAGTCTCAGTTTTTACACAATTGTTGCAGTTTCAAGTTGGGATCTGACAAATGTTGTCCAAATTTCAAGTGCAAAAATAATAATAATAATAATAATAATAATAATAATAATAATAATAATAATAATATCTTCCCGGTTCACATCCCGATCTGGGTGCAGTTTCCATGTTCTCCCTGTGTCTGCATGGGTTTCCTCCAGATTCTCCGTTTTCCTTCTCCGATTCCAAAAACATTGATTTAAAGTAAATAGACTGTTCTAAATTGCCCCAAATAGTCTGTGAGAGTGTGTAAGTGATTGTGTGTGTGCCCAGGGATAGAATGGCACCTTGTCCTGGGAGTATCTGGCCAGCGCCCGAGACGGATGGGCAATGCAAACCTCCCGCAAAATTTGTAGAGGGCTAGGATATAAAGATAATGAATGAATGAACAATAATAATTATAAAAATGAAATAAAAAATAAAAATAATTATGTGGCACAATGGTGTATTGAAGAGGTTCTCAAATTTCCTGGGGTCTCACCCCGGTACCCACATTATCTCATGGTCATTAAATTACAACCCACTTTTATAGAATACAAACTAAATACATTTTTTTTTAAATTGCCTTCAAGAACACATTTAAACAACGGATGGTGGTTATCATGGCAACGAGAATACTGCGGACGTCTGACTAATGCCTCTTTCTGTCTTTTTTATGAGATAAAAGATAAGTACAAAATTAGATGAGCATTAATTATTATTTTCTTTTTTAAAAATGTTTAAACTGGGTTTTACCAATGCATTCACAAAAAAATCTGTGAAGTATTTGCAGAGAAAATCACAGAATACGACCTGCCCCGAATGTGTCCGTGGCCCACTTTTTGGTCCCGACAAACCACTTGAGAAACGTTGATGCAGTGGTTAATACGTCTGCCTTTCAGCGCCGGGAATCCAGGTTCGAATTCCGATCTGGGTTGAGTTGTGTGAGTTGTCTCTAAGTTCTCTGGTTTCCTCTCACAGTCAAAAACATGTATTTAGGGCAAATTGGCAGTTTTAAATTGTGCACATCAAAATTTCCCTGTATATTGAGAGTGTGCCCAATGATTAATTAGCACCCTGTCTTGAGTGTATCGGCACTTTGCTTTCATCAGTCCATGTGTTATTGACATTGAGTCTGTAATTTGCTGACTGAGTCAGTCAAATTTAAAAGAATGATGCCCCAATCTCTTCATTAAATAGTTGATAAAGTGTTGCAGTGCTTTGTGCACAGAACAGAAGAATGTTTTCTGATGTGCACAGGAAAATCCATTTTAAATGGTCAAATATGAGTAATAGTTACAAGCATGAAATGGCACCTCCTTGACCACTGGGGAAAAGAGAATGTTGGAAGTCACTATCCCCTATATAAAAAAAATGTCTATGGTGTAGAGCAGCTTATTCAATAGAACATTGAAAAAGGTTTGATTCACTGCTTTCAATACTGTATAAAGCCTGAGGAACTGAGCATTTGTTCTGGCATATTTATTTGACTCAAAAGCCTGAAACACACACACACACAGTATCGATAGAAATAACACACTTTGAGAGGAAACGGTCCATTCATTCGACAGCGCTGCTTTTTTCCCCCCTTAAGGATCAGGTGTTCTCTACTTTTCATGATGTACTGTATAAAGATTTTTAATTACTTTACTACTAAAATAAAGGTTTTGTGCATTTTTTAAAAATACATGTAACACAAACACATTTCATCTGTTTTAAATGAAATCATTACAAAATATTTAGAAAAGAATAAATGTATTTTATTCTTATAATCTTATAAAGTAATTTGCTGCTGATTTTGTCACCAATTTTAATAAACCAAATCATAGCATGAAATAAAAAATATTGGGACATGATTATGCATTATATATATATTTATAAAATGATTAGTTCTGTTTCTTAATTCTGATTAGCTGAGCTCTTTGTCCAGCCGTGGCGTTATTAACAATAATGCACACCACTAAACGGTTCTAATTCCTATCAATGCATGACAATATATTATTTTCCCGATGGTTTTAATAAACTGTGTTCTGTAATTTGGACACTTGGAGCATATATTTGATAGTAGGAGAAACCGGAAACCTGTTACTCTGCGATCAGCATTTATTTCATAAACTGGACTAGATTACATCACGAAAGACCAGTTTATAAGTAATTTCGCTTTCAATAAATGCATTAATTATAGTGTGTTTGTGACCATTTTATAAAATCATGATGCGTACAACACCTCCTTCCTGTGATTTATTCACAAGAATCCACACCCTCTTGTGCCTTATTGCTTTAATATTGTGTGCTTTCTAGCACCACTGCACTTCCACAGCAAACTTATCAAACTATGACTCACTGAACCTGGGCACAATCATCCTGGAACAGAAAGTGCTCTTTTTTAAAGTGCTAACTTCCAACTGAGCTAAAAGTGTATAACAGCTTTATATTTATAGTAGCACAGATGCTCACCTTCCCAGGGACTAAGTGGCATTCTCAAACCCTAAAAACAGGAAGTCTACATACATTTGTAATTTAAATACCAAATTACCATCATGAGTGTGTGGGATTCTGATTCGATGGACAGGAGGGGAAAAAAGGAACCATGAGCAACTGTTAGAAATAAGCACGAGTGTGTAACTTTATAGCCATGAAAAGCAATTTAGCAGGGCTCAATGAGTTTTGTGTATTGCCCCGCTGTCGCACCCGCTGTAATCATCCCTAATTAATGGCATGATTACAGCCTGCTTTGGCAGAACAACAGAGCGCAGAGTTTATCTGCTGTACATAACAAAGCAGCAGGGTTTCAATGCATTATCATATAACTGCATGTGCCACCGCAAAATCTGTTCAGTTTTTTGTAAGCAATAAAGAGAAAGACCGTTTAGCCGAGAAGCATCTCATTCTGAATTACACGATCAAATCAATCACTTTATAAGCCTTACTTATGCAAATCAGTCAATAATAAGCCTTGCGAAAATCTGCATAGACGATTGCACCCGCTCAACTTCTTAAACAAAGAGTGATAATCTACAGAGATGTATCACTGCATGGTTATACTGGAGGGGCACTTCTTAAAAAACTTGGGTCTATAAAGCTCCTCCATTATTAACACATATCTGTAAGCAGCAACTCCTTCATTAGATTTAAACAATAATAAATAATCTGGCTGTAACATTAATGTACCGTATGTATGCACTCACATACACTTCTAAACACGTAAAAATATAGACTTACACACTTATGAACAATTTTACAAACAAACATACTGTCAGGATTGCTCGGTGCTCCTTACCTGTGTTTCATTCTGTTTTCAGTTTTGTTCGGTTATATCCTGTTTTAGTTAATTAACTGTCCTGTTTCTTTATTGGTTCTCCTTTTGTCATGTGACAGGGACTTTTGTTTTATATACTCTCGGTTTCCGTTCGTCCCTGTTCTTGGTGGTTGTTTATTGTGGTTTTGTGTTCGCGCGTCAATTCCCCATCTCTGTATCCCGTGTTTTTGGCTACACATTAATAAACACCTTTTTTGTTAACCTGGCAACCTGGCTCTTCTCTGCTCAAGCTTACCGTGAGCGTAACACATACATAAACACTGACATGTTTTTTTATAACCATATACAGTATACTATTAGAAAATGGGTAGTTCCGGTGCTTAAATCTGATTGTCTTGACAATAATGCCCACCTCTGACCGCTTCACATTTGAATCGCTGAGCATTATTTCCCTGCTTTTTTTTTTTTATAAACTGCATTCTTTAATTTGGCCACTCGATGGCAGTTTTTTATTGTTATAAAAAACAGAAATCTGTTACTCAGGGTCAACGTTTATTAAACGTGACATTATTCACAATAACCCACACCTCCGCTTCACATTCGTACAAATGCGCGATATAAAATATACTGTTTTCCAATGTTTTTCATAAACTGCGTTCTGTAATTTGGTCACTAGATAGCAGTATTTTATTGTTAAAGAAACCGAAAAATCTTTAACTTGTGGTCAGGTTTTATTTTAAAAAACAGAGTTAATGTGCTAAGTTTATTAACGATTTTGCTTTCACTAAATGCATTTAAGAATCAAACCTTTTTTATTATTAAGTGTGTTGGTAACCGTAAAAGCAATAAGGCACTCGAGGTTGTGCATTATTGTGAATAAACCAAGTTAAAGAGGTGTAACGCACTCCGCTTGCACATCGTACACAATAACACCTCTTCCCCGTAGTTGATTCACAATAATAGACTTAGACTTGCAGTCACTTGGACCCATTGCAGGTGGGGGGAAACAGCAAGATGCTATGGACAATGAATCTCATCCTATTTATGAGACTCTAGCCGCACTGGGCAGCAACTTCAGTGAAGGGCTGCGTCACCTGAAGTGTTTTAGAGTGTTACCACAGGTCATTCATTCCTGCTGCAGTCAGACTGTAAAATCAGCACTGCTCTGAGTGACCACTCCTCACCAACTGACAATAACACTGTGCAATAATATACTTTCATTTATTGTATGTGCAATAATTTGTGACGTGCAATTTTCTGTTCTCATTAATGTGCAGTCAGAGACAACATTATGCAAAAAGAATGTAAATACAATGTAAAGTGTTTTTGTATTGTATTGTAACGTCATACTACATAACAGTATACCATAGTTTTACTTTGACTTTTTATTTTTTCTTAATCTATGCTTTTTATACCAAATAACACAATGCCTTTTAATTATATATGTACGTTATAACTTTAGATTTTTATCACTCTAAATGTCCCATTTACTGTGCCCCTGCTGCTGTTACAAAGTGAATTCCCCTATAGTGGGACAATAAAGGATTATCTTATGTAGTATCTTATTGGCCAAATGACAACAAATTTTATATCTAAAAAAAAAAAATCTGTATCGTATATCACGTATTGATACGAATGTGAAGTGGTCAGTGGTGTGCATTATTGTCAATAATGTCAAAGCTTGACAAATGGCTCAGCCAATCAGATTTGAGGACCGAAACTCATTTTATAAAATACTATATGCAACTGCTGGCTGGTGTCTCTGTCACCAATGTAACGTTCCTGTCAGTGCTATGGATTATAAAGGCTGCACACCAATTACTCAATCTCTTGGGGCCACAAATCCATTTGTTGGCTGATTCGGATAGCACCTGTGCTATGTCAACTAATCGAGAGGTGATTGCTTTAGTACAGGCTTCCACTGTAGTACTGGCTGGTGCATAGGATTTTTTTCTAAAATACTGAATGTTGAAAGAGGTGTCTTTTGTTAAACTGACTGGAGACACTGTTTGCAGTGTGGCTGGTTAGAGCAGTGACAGATTCAAATAAAAAGGTGCTACAAAATGTGCTGAGAGGGGACCTTCAAGGCTTTACCCAGTAGGCACGCTCGACAAACAGAAGCTGGACATTGCGACCTGTCTCAACCTGCTCACAGGGTTTAAATACAGAAAACGCAAAAGTCAAATTTTAAAACCTAAACCTTAATGAATAGAGAGAGCAGAGGATGGCAAGAACAAAAAAAATAATAAGATTTGAAAGGTCAACCTAACCACACTAATGAAGTCTGAAATCCTGTGAGGCCAGCTGGCATAGACTAATTTTAAATTCATATAATGGGTGTGAAGGAGGAGTCCTAGTGGGAACACAAGTAACTTAGGCAGATAGTGGTAGTTTGGTTCATGCACCAAAGACTGCGGCACGAGGGCCGAATACACTGCAGATTTGAGGCCTGAATAACTATGGGCTGACGACACTGTGGCACAGAAGATACATTCATTGGATCCAAAAACATACAGTGGCCAGATTACTTTATAACCACATACAAATGACAAAGATATAAATAAATTGGTTCAGCTAGGCAGTGGCACGGTAGATTAGTGGATAGCATGTTTCACCACTGAGGATCCAGGTTCAAATCCTGATCTCTCCTCTGATTCCAAATGCATTTTAGTAGTCTGAAATACTATTTTGAATTATGTTATATTATGGTCATATGCAATTTTGTTTGTTTAGCAGCTAATGATGACCATAAGTCCTTTGTTGAATGAATGATTTTTTTTCTTTTCATTGAAAATTGTGCTTGTAAACTTGAACATTGACATTGAAGTCCCCAGTGCAAAAATAAATAAAATAAAAATTACACTATAATCATAAATATGAATTGATATAAATGAAGGGAAAACACTATATAAAAATGAACAATCAAACAAAAACACAGACTCACTCAAGCCGACGAACACTGGGGCAATCGTGGAGCAGCTAATTTAACTTGAATCAAGTTGTTGGATAGTGGAAGAAACCAGAGAAACTCCACCCAGATCAGTTTTCGAACCTGGATCCCCTGTGCAGACTGGCTAACCCCTATCCTAAAGTGAAATTTTAATTGTAAATTCATTCATTAATTATCTACCACTTATTCCTTTATGAGGGTCACAGGGGGGCTTCCCCTGCCGATCTAGAGGAGAATGTCTTCGGGCGCCAATCCATCACTGGGTACACACTCACTCACACATCCACACACACACACTATACAGGGCAATTTAGTCTTCAATTTACCTTCGTGTTTTTGGAATGTGGGAGGAATCCGGAGAACCCGGAGGAAACCCACGCAGACACGTGGAGAACATGAAAACTCCACCAAGATGGGGATTCGAACCGGGAACCGGGAATCAGTTTGTGTTTAACAGAGCTATAGCCCTTTTGTCTATAAGTGTAAGTTTATCCTCGTTTTGTCCTTATTTCGAAACGGAATAAATGAAGGTACAGATAATCACACAGTCGCAGGACCTTAGGGATGTTGAATGAAGGTGATGGCGGTAATTAGAGATAATTAACGCACCGTCCCGATGTTCTGCTAACGATCAGTATGCAGCCGTTTTATGGCTATAGACATGCACTGTTGCCAACTCCCCAGCTCATGGCTGTCCTAAAAGTAGCTAGAAGTTGCTAGATGACGTCATTGTCCAATTTGCATAATAGTATATTTGCCTATTTGAAGCTGTGGAATAAAGGAATAATGTGGGAGAGAAAATGCCCATCCAGGGGAGAACGTCTCGGGCGCTGGGCAATCCTTCAATTCATCATGACCTAACTTCCCAAATTGACGGCTACACAATCTCTTCAACTGACTCCGTCCGTAATCCGGGTTTCTCGATTGTCGATCATCTTAAACTCTCTTATCAGGTCACTAAAACTGTCCGTTCCTGAAGATTTATTCTGTAAAACATCAGGAAAATCAGTCATTTCCTAACAGAACAGAAGCTTTGCTTGCCGGTCTCCCATCTTCCCCAATCAGGTCTCTACAGTTAGTTCAAAACTCTGCAGCCCGACTCGTGTTCAACCAGCCCAAGGCAACTCATGTCACTCTATTGGCTGCCTCTGGATCTGCCCACTCTTACCTTCAACCCATCTTTTCTAAATACACTCCGACTCGTTCATTGCACTCTAGTGATGAATGTCGTCTGGTGATTCCAACTCATCGTGGCGCTATTTCTCACTCCATTTCATTCACCACTGCTAAATTGTGAAACGATCTTCCCAACACCATCCGTAAGGCTGACTCACTTATCATCTTCAAAAAACTTCTCAAAACGTCTTTCAAAAATACTTGCTATAAAAAATAAATCAATTAAAAAAAGAGCCATATCTAATAATGCGCAGGTTTTAATGATACTACAGTCTAGCTGTTTTTTCCTAAACCACTGACAGGTGTTGTTATCTCGTTTGTAAGTCGCTTTGGTTAAAAGCGTCTGCGAAATAACTAAATGTAAAATGTGATTTTAATACGTTTGATCTAAAGACTGTTATATGGGGTGGGACTGCTACTCTGTGTTCCTTTATTTAAGTTACCTTAAAAGAGACGCTGGCAGAGTTACTGAGATTATTATTTTTTTTTTATAAATTTCAAACCTAACATACTCAAACTGTTAAATGCAGTGATTTTTTTGGTGTCACACTATATTTACGACTATATTTACATCCCTCTTTGTAAATAAAGGGCGGGGGTCAAGCGGCTTTGGGCATGCACAGTTAATTTGCAGTGAGTAAAACTTTGTGAGTCTGAGCACTGTGTGTGTGTGTGTGTTGTGGAATGAGGCTCACGGCAAAACCTCCTGCTCAGTAAGAAAGTAACAGAAGAACACGTGCGTTCCAACAGCACCAAAAAAAGTCACAAGATTTGTCACTAGTCGTGTTTTTTCCAAAAAATAAGTCATTAGACGGCCTGAAAAGACACTAATTATAGCAATAAAGTCACTAAGTTGGCAACAGTGTGGACATCCAGCATTGATTAGAGAGTGCAGTAGCAACTGGAAAGTGATGTGTAAGCAGAGACACTGGCCAGCAGCTGTATTCGAATGTAATTTTAATACAGTCTGTTATTAAAGCTCGTACCTTTGCTCGATAAATCCTGTTTCCACTCTTCATTGTGTCACACACATTTCTACAATGCAGAAACTTCTTTAACAACCACAAGGCCACATTTTACTTTAATTTACTTTAGCTTTTAACTTTAACCACTGTATCCTAATTTATATTGATATATGGTACCACTTTACATACATTTGATATTCATAATGTATTATTAACACATTTAAAAAGCTTTAGAACATTTATAATGCTTTATAACATTTGTCATAACCCTCTGTTAATGTTTATAATCACAGTCCTAAATGTTATAACTGTTTTATAAAGCTTTTTAACACATTGTGATAACGCATTATAATATAAAACTGGATTCTTTATATTTTTTAGACATTCTCACCTTATACAAACGTATTTAAGTGTACTTAAAGTCTATAAAAAGAATTTAAAATCTTTTAGTAGTCATTACATACATTAAAATTAATGGAATCTCATTCACAGAGATAATAAATTACAAAACTTTACCTATGGCCTGTAAAGAGAGTTTACAAGCACTTATAAAGCACTTATAGTTTAAGTTTATGAAACCTTACTATACTCATTTCTACAGAAGGTTGATGAATGGTTGAACTATACATTTTATAATGCATTATGTCACTTTGTGTTATTAAGTGTAAGGGCTGAGGACTTTTTAGGTTCGTTTTAAGGTTTTTCCCGGTCTTGTCCTGTCTGCGCCGCT